>CM074697.1:2340460-2600460 GCA_037367355.1 Neoscytalidium dimidiatum | reverse complement strand
CGAGAATATCTGGACCGATTCTGCACAGCCTACCTCGACGACATCCTGATCTACTCAGAAACCCTTGAAGAACACAAGGAACATGTATCCAAAGTCCTCCAGAAACTACTCGAATACAACCTCTCCGTCAAACCAGAAAATGTACCTTCCATGCCCAAAGGGTAGAATTCCTAGGCTTTATCATCGAACCAGGAAAATAGTCATGGACCCAAAAAAGGTGGAAGACATCCTGAAGTGGCCAGAACCAAGGAACGTCAAAGAAGTACAAGCCTTTTTAGGGTTTGCCAACTTCTACCGACGATTCATCAAACGATACTCGCATGTAGCCGAACCCCTAATCCGACTCACCCGAAAAATACCCTTTCACCTGGGAAGCACCCCAACAAGAGGCGTTTGATCAACTCAAAGGGCCTTCGTAGAAGCGCCGGTACCTCTGTTCGATCCTGACAAGCCACTCTACCTCGAAACTGACGCATCCGACTATGCCATTGGCGCTACCTCAGCCAGCCAGACGACGAGGGAAGATTACACCCTCGCGCGTATTACTCGCAAAATGTCACCCGCCGAGCTCAATTACGAGATACACGACAAAGAACTGCTTGCGATCGTCACAGCGTTCAAGGAATGGCGACACTACCTTGAGGGAGCTAACTACGAAATCACGGTATACTCGGATCACAAGAACCTGGGATACTTCACAACCACCAAGGTGTTAAACAGAAGACAAGTACGATGGGCAGAACAACTCGCCCCCTTCTACTTCAAGATCCACTACCGCAAGGGAAGTGAAAACGGCAAGGCCGACGCACTTAGCCGCAGAGCCGACCACGTGGAAGGAAAGCCAGAACTATCACCAGCAGTACTACGACAAAATGACGACGGCACGTTAGGCCCCAACCGCCCCGAATCATTGAAGAATCCGACGCACCCTGGGAAGAACGAATACTGGCACCCATCATAAGGCTAGGGAGCCCCATCGACGACGACGAACCTCCACGAAACCCAACACCAGAGCAGGAGCCGGAGGACGAAGAGGAACCGCAGGACGAGGAACCCATACCAACACTTGAAGAAACCACGGAAGAGGCAGTAAACGAGGAAGAAGATGACACCGCCACTTGGGAACAAATCATCCAAGGAAAATATAACAATGATCCGCTATCCCAAGAACTGCTTCAACGAATAGGCACCCCGAACATGACGACCCCGACCTAGTCCAAGACCATAGAGGCAACATACTATTCCGCGGAAAAATCTACGTACCCACACCTCTGCGCAAACGGCTGACAAAGGAATACCACGAGTCCGCAGTTCACGGACACCCAGGAATGACAAGAACCTTGGAACGGCTTGCAAGACACTTCTACTTTCCCCGAATGAGGAAAGTAGTAGAAAGTCATCCAGGAATGTGACGAATGCGCAAAAACAAGGTGGCACGACATGCACCATACGGACAACTACAGCTCATCACAACACCAACCAAACCCTGGGAATCGGTCACAATGGATTTTATCACCGACCTGCCAAATTCAGTAGACCCTGTGACTAAAGCACGACACAACGCCATCCTGGTCATTGTCGACCGCCTGACAAAATGGGCATACTTCATCCCTTGTAAAAAAAAATCGGAGCAGAAGGCTGCGCCTACCTCTTCCTCAGATATGTCTTCGCCCACCACGGGATGCCCAAGGAACTAATCACGGACCGAGACCCACGATTCAGAGCTAAGTTCTGGCAAACCTTGGTCCACAAGTTAGGAACTAAACACAAGATGTCAACAACGGCACACCCGCAAACCGATGGACAAACGGAACGAACCAACCAAACGCTAGAACAGTACCTAAGATTCTACCTGAATTACAGGCAAAACAACTGGGTCGAACTCCTACCATTAGCCCAATACGCGTACAACAGCACATCAACGGAAGCCACACAAACCACGCCCTTCTACGCCAACTACGGATTCGACCCTACTGCCTTCGGAGAACCCCAGATCTGCGAAGTACTCGCCCAAAAGCTATGCTCAGAGCAGACCAGCTACGTGAACTACACCAGGAACTGCCCGAGACATCAAATTCACCGCATACCGAATGGCCATGTACCATGACAGACGGCGCCAGGCGTCGCCGCCCTGAAGGAGGGGGATAAAGTCTGGCCTCAGAAAAACATCAAAACAACACGATCGAACGACAAATTGGACCACAAGAAAATCGGACCCTACCAAATTGAGAAAAACTTTCACCTGTTTCCTTTAAACTCAGATTGCCAGAACAAGTGGGTATACACCCAGTTTTCCACATCTCTTTACTTGAACCCGCACACAGCAACGCCGAACCTGACCCAGAACTTGAAATACACCCGATGACGCCGACAAAGAATGGGACGTAGAGAAAATCTTGGATGGAGACTGGATCGACGGTCAATTTAAGTACCTCATCAAATGGGAAGGAGCGGATTCCGCCGGGAACCCGTGGGAACCCTCATGGGAACCAATCTCTTACCTTAACTGCGAGGAACTCATCCATGAATACCACCGACGAAACCCTGACCGCCCAAACCCAGAGCATCCTCCCACGACGCAAACCCCGGAGGAGGCGTCAAGGACACCTGAAACTGGTCCACCGGTGCCTCTCGAGGAACCAGCCCGTCGGAACCCGCCACGTCACCACCGCCTGAACCAGATAACAAGGACCCCTGAGCCGCCCGCGCCTCCTGCGCCTCCTCAGCCTCAATGGCCGCCAACTCCCGCTCAAACAACTCCTGACCGGGAATCCAGGAAGGAAAGTGTCCGCAACAGGCGGATCACCTTGACCGAGAAGTGGCGGTACGACGAACCAAACGCGTTGAGCCTCCTCTTGCAACCGCTGAATCTCGGCCTCATCCCTTTCGATCTCGCGCTGGGTCTGCTCAATCTGAGCCCGCACCCGGTCCCGTTGTTGATCCACACGACGAAACTCAATAGGGAAGCCATGTCAGAAGGAAAGGAACAAAGGTGGCCTCGCTTGGCACACTCGTAACACCTCTTGGAATCCGGCGACACAAGACAACGAAGACGAGGTCTCTCCACAAAAAGGAACAACGTCTGGGAGCGTCAGTACCGTTACGAAGGATACGGGCGAGAAGCGCGCGTCGACGAGCGGAACTGGACATGACGGCAGAGAAATAATCTCAAGGGAACTAAGGAGGGAGCTCAACTACCTTTATACTCGACCTTCGGGCCGAAGGTTGCCTAGAGGGGGGATAGTGTTACGGCACAGTCGCCCAGAAAGGCGGATAACGAAACCCTACGACTACTCACCGCCCACGTGACCAACTCGGGGCCTAACTCGGCAGAATACCTACCGACACTGATGCACCAGACCACCGCACACTCGCTCAGCAAAGCTCGGACCACCGATCAGTACTGATCAGTGGGTTAACATTACAGATCACTACTGATCGTACCGATCACTCCATGTATATAGACCACACTCATTTATCGTAGTTAGGACCCTCGTGGTCAACTTGTCAATTGATTCCTACCCTACTATTGTACGAACCTCCCCTGCCTACCACTGTATTGGCCCCTAGAAAGCCCAAGCTGCCTGACGACGCGCCTCGACTCCCCCAGAAAGAGTCCCGGCGTAACAAATACGGTACGATAGTTATACTTAGTCTATATTATCTTCGTTTCCGACTACGGCTTTATTTTATACTAGAATAACTAAGTAAATTTTAAATAAAAAGCTACGATACTCTAGAATCTAGCCCTACGGAAAATACTAGGCGTTTTTAAAACCGCCCTAATTACTTCCCTCGAAATAGAAGCCGCGATCCTACCCTTAAAAATCCGCTTAGAAAATAACCTCCGATTCTACGCTCTACGAAGTCTTAAATTAGACTAAAAATATCTAATTTAAAGCCTTCTAAAAAGAGAGAACGAATATAAAAGTAAACTCGTTAAGAAAATTAGAGACTTTTTAAAAGATAAACTATTAAATCTTAAAACGATTAATTCTTTTTATTTTCCGTCTTAGAAGATATCTACTCTCTACTTAGTTAAAGTTTCTAAACTCTCGAAAGAAGAATAAGTTAAGAAATATCTAAACGAACTTAAAAATCCCCTAAATAATCTAATTTCTATCTATATAGACGCTAGTTCTATTCTAAATAAAACCGAAATAGAATTAGTAGTTTTTATAGATAGAAACGATTCTACTCTCTTAAATAAAACTACTATTATAGTAGAAAATATCGGGGATAATAATCTAGTCTATAACGGCGAACTAGAGGCCCTTATAAGAGTCCTCGAACTTATAGTTAGAAACGAGTATACCGATAAAGATATTAGAATCTACGCAGATAACTAGGTCGCGCTCTACTATCTAAAAATACTATTTAGAAATCTAGAATAATAAGCGTAAATACGAGCTTTAAACGTAGCTAAAATACTTATTCTTAATAGAAATTTAGTTTAATTAGAATAGGTCCCCGGCTATTTTAATATACGCGGTAATAAAGAAGTAGATTTTCTAGCTAAATACGCCTATAAAATAAACTTAAATAATAAATCTACTAGCTATATATTCTTTAGAATACTAACGTAAGTAGACTTTATTAATTCGTAGTAAAAAATAGCGAATAAGTAAGTAGAAATAGCCTCTAAAGAGTCTTATCTACGGCGGTTTAACTAGAAAATAAAACGGAAGCTAGTAGACCTCTCTATAAAGAGGAAAACTAGCTTTATATTTTACTAGCTTAAAATAGAATACGGCTACTTTAAGTTCTATTTAAACCGCTTTAAATTAAACCCCTCTAATTATTACCCGTATAATAATACGACTAAATAAACCCCTCGGTATCTAATTCTAGACTATAAAAAGTATCGACTCGAAAGAGAAGATATATATACTAGGCTAGAAACAAAAAACCCCTTTCTAGACCTCGTATTTAATATTAAAGAAGAACGAAAGGCTCTTCTAAGCTTTCTATCGATAACTAAAATAGCTATCTAAAAGTAGCTATTAGAACTTACTTCGGCGGAAGTCTAAATACGTACTTTTAATAAACTAACTTTAGTCTCTCTCTAAAAATTCCTCTATTCTTCTTAAGTCTTATCTTATTCCTATCTACTTTCTTACTCTTCTATTTCTTTCTAAAACGTACTAGCTTAGTTCCTACTATTTCTAGACTTCTTTCCGAATAAAATTCGAATATAAACCCTAATTAAAATACTAAAATAGATACGTTAGTAGACTAGCCGTCTTTTATAAGCTTAGCTTATATAAGGACGTTAAATAAATAAATAAATAAATAAATAGAATATAAGCTAATAAAAGCTTTATTCTATCTTTTATCTTCCCTCTTATCTTTCTTTATTAAATCTCCTACCTACTTCTCTCTTAGAGAATTATCTCCTTCCGACTGCTTACTAGGCTGTATTATTTATAATATAGCTTAGTAATCCTCCACCCAAGCCTCAGCGCTTTACAGCGTGCCTAACATTTGCATAGGAAAGACGCTGGTGACGGCTGCGTCGGGCGCGAGCGTTGCGCCCAGATCCTCGTGCGAGCCCTGCCCAGCGACGGCGTCGAGCGCGTGGCGGAGCGAGAGACCGGTGGTTGCGGCCTTGATGGTGAATACGAGGGCGGCAGGGCCCTGGCGGCAATCGACGACGACGTCGCCAGCGTACTTGTCCAGGAGGGCCTCGACAAAGGGGATACCCGAACCGGCAACGGCGATGAAGGGGTGAATGACTTGGAGAAGCGCGCCAGCTTGATGGGGCGCTTTGTGCTGTCATCACGGAAAGGGAGGGGATGATGACTATTGAGGGAAAATATGTAGGAAATATATTCAAGGATGTGAGGATGATGTTGAGTTATTCAGACGTGAGCGCTACTTTGATGAAGGAAAATATGTACCCTACTATGGTCAAACTCTAGATGGTATACGATTGACGACATTGCATAACTCATACGGTTGTAGTAGAGATAAAGGGCACGTTTATTGTATTTGAGACACCTTGCGGCCATTTTCAACAGAGGTTCATTTAGCTTTTTCTATTCTAGCATTTGCCGCAGAACTTACGTGGGCTTTCCAAATTTCTATACGACCTAATCTGAGAAAAGTTTGCTCTAACTCTGGTACTGATTGCTGCTGTTACTTTCTAACTATCTTTAACTATGACCCTATATCTACGCCACATTTAGTTTAAGCCGTAGAGAAGGTGTTTTCATGCTCCTACATTCATCCCTTTGTTGGTCTCCGTGGCAAAGCGGGAACGAGTTGCCAAGATTGGTTATTGGACCGTATTACCACCGGCTTGGGGCAAACAAGATATTTAATAGCAAATTCGCCGAACATTACTCAAACCCACCGATACCCTTGCCACTCGTATTAGATCTATATGAAACAAACGAGCCACGTATGATAGATCAGTAGTCCGAAGCTCTCAAAGTCTATTTAGCTGAAAGAACCGGTTCCCCAGCGAGGCCTACGTACGTTTAACTTTATTCTATTCCTACAACGTACCACGCATTCTTGCGCATCATGGATCAGACCATATTCAATCAGATCACTACGGCCAAATTGGCGACCCTCCCTCCGAACGACAAGAAAAGAGCATCAGGGCGGCTAGAGCGGCCTTGGAGGCCGTATCTGGAGTTAACGCGCTTTAACAAGCCTGCAGGACTGCTAGGCTTCTATTTCCCCTACCTGATCGGCTTCCTGTTCTCTGTCATTTCGACCAATCCCGCGGCACTGTCGGCCACTGACTGGGTCAAGTTGACATCCATCTTCCTTCTCGATGGTTTGCTGCTGCGCAGTTTCGGCTGCGCATGGAACGATACCATCGACCAGGACCTTGACCGTCAAGTAGAGCGCTGCAAGAAGCGGCCACTGGCTCGCGGAGCGTTAACGACCCACGCAGCCGTTACCACGACTGTTATCCTTGCTGCTGCGCGCCACGTCTTCCTATATATCACACTTCCAGCACGAGCGGGGCGACATGCTGTTTTTGTCACCATTCTCGCTTTCATATACCCTTTCATGAAGCGTTTATGGGACTATCCTCAGCTCTGCCTGGGCACCGCCGTCGGCTGGGCTGTCTTGCTTGTCGACGCCGCTGTAGTCGACGGCCCCGCCTCAGTGGCCGGCCTTAGCAGCAAGGTCAACGACCAAGATCGTTTCAAGGCAGTCATTGCGCTGTTCGCGGGCCAGACGCTGTTCAACATCACGTATGACACGGTCTACGCCTTCCAGGATTTGCAAGACGACCTGAAGGCCGGTGTGCGCTCGCTGGCAGTGCGCATCCGTCACCATGCGAAGGCCTTCCTCTTGTCTCTCGTGGGTGTCATGGCAGCGTTCTTGCTCTGCGCTGCCTCTTTGGGCCGATTGTTGCGGGGACCTTTTATAGTCGGTACAGTCTTTGCGGAGACTGCTGCTGTCGTCATGCTCGTCAAGCTCAGCCCCGAGGATCCTCGCAGCTGCAGGGACTTCTTTGTTTACGGTCAATGGGCTGTGAGCGGTACGTTGTTAGCAGGTTTGGTGGGCGAGCTGATTCTGGCGAGGCTGTGGGAATCTTATTAGACCTACGTGGAGGATTTAGATTATCCTTTATTGTCCAAGAGAGTGTGTAGAGGATGGGAGGTATGACACGTTGAAAACCATGATAGATTAACCCTCTTAAGGGCTAGGCGAACAACAGGAGACTATGTACACAGGGTGGAACTAGGCCTATTTAGGCCTCTCTCTCAATTAGGTAAATACTATGTGCGGCTTTCGATCTTCAACATGACAGAGACATAGAGGCTAGTCGGAGAAGGATAGATTATACAATTCAGTAAAGGCGCTTCCAATGACGCAGAGATGCTTCACAACTTACACTCAGGAGCCATAAGCATGTAATTGTTAAACAAAAAGCGGTGCTTAAGTTATCCTTGCGTGTATTATATCGCAACAGTAACAAGCTAGCTTCGTGATCAAGAGTATATCCCGATCCTCTAGAATAATAAAAGCCAGGTAATTGCTGGTCCACGAGTGACCCCACGCTGAGGCCCTCGACAATAATTCTTGAAGCAGGAGGCACTACCATTTCATCATTCATTCTTTATCGTTCTATTTCTCTTCTTAATAAAGCATTGTGATTGGGCTGGTATCGTTCTGTCTATCTGATGCTAGCACTAACGTAATTACCATTTATTCCTCGCACATAATCGATACTGGTCCAGCATGCCTCCTCCTCGTGCGCATTCAACTCTTATGTACACATCTGATAATATAATTTAATTAATGTCCGATTTCTGTGAGCATAAGACCATAGTTTTGGAAAAACAAAAAGAAATTTAATCCCGCTCAACCTCCGGGCCAACCCACCGGTATTCGACCTGGATGATTCTCGACGGGATATTGTCACAGAATTTCTTCACCTCAGCCAAGCCTCCGAATGACCTTAGACTTGTCATTTGAGCCGTGCCGGATGTCTAGCCTGCAAGCACGGTCATGCTGTACGTGAAATGACTTTTTGCCCCGTCTCGGGGCTGAACCAGCTGACCATCGGGTGCATTAGCGTCGGCTCGATTCCGGAGCCTTCATCTACATCAAGCGTATCTTCTGCTGCTATTCTAGAATCGTCCCCGGGAGCTTCTCCGTCTTCTCTTCTGGCATCTCCTTGCCCTTATCTGCCACCTCAAGGCCCTTCGAAGCACCACGACACCCCCTGGCCCACTCATCCGGCCAGTACATGTACTCAACTCAACTGTCATTCGCAATCTCCTTTGCCCGTCGCTTAGCGGATCATAAAGCTGCCCCGTACTCATGAAGGCTGTGCGCCCAGGCTTGACCGTGATGCTCTGATCCAAACCACCTTCCCATTTGACCTACTATGACGTCGCTCTGGTCGGAAATCAGATGGGCCGGAAAGATGTGCTAAAGCCGGGGGCTCGAAATTCTAGAAGATGCCACCGATTTGCCACTAGTGGAAGCGGGCGCGCCCGGCGTCGAATTCCTCGTCGGCGAAAGAGGTACGTCTGATAGCTGGCTATGCAACGCAATACTCTAAGAGTGTGTAAACGGGGCTGTGACAAAGAAGATTATCGACAGAAGCTTTTTTTTTTTTTTCAGTACCGCCTCAAGTTTTCGTAACATGCCCTCAATGCAATGTCGAAGGCAGGGGTCCTTGCACGACTGACAGTTTCTACTTATGCCGAGTTCTGATGGACATTCAACTTACAACAGGGATACGTGCGCCCTTCATATCCAATTTTGTATACAAAATTCAGGTTTGTCGGATTTCAAACATAGTAAAGCTATTTAGACATACAATTGCACGGAACACGTAAGAAGCATGTAGCAGTGCACACTAGGTGAAGTCCGAGTATTTGTTGGCACTCGAGTGACAGGTAAATATGGAAGAATAGTACTTTATTGAGCACGTAACCCCTCCAGGAGGAATGGGACGGACTACATCTTCGCAATTGAGTTCCCCGGGAACGTATCCCGCTTTCCCGGATCCGTAGATGAGGTCAAGAGATACGGTTGTGTCTGCTCGCCTCAAACTACTTCGAAAGTTGCGCCAACGAATTGCAAGTAGGCTCCATTTCTAAAGGCAAGCACTAACCGGTTGCCTGTTGCAGACCCTCGCAAAGGTGATGACAGCTGTTGTGTAAGGTAAACTAAACGCTGAAATTCAGAACAACCGACAAACTATATCACGGATAGAGAAAAGAACTATTGTCTTTGAACTATGTAGTACTGTCGGAAAATGCTAAACTGTTCTTCTTGATTATTCCTGGGATGGTTTGATGCGTGTCTCTATATTTTCTTTTATGGTTTGTTCAAGATCAGTGAATCCGGGTCTGCCTAGGTCCCTCAGAAGTGATCCTGCCTTCCCGCGGGGTATAATTGGAGCCAGTGGGTAGTCTAGATCGGGTAGCTTCTCGGGAGATCTATACCGGGGTACGTATTTTGCATAGATATCGAAGAGTTCGTTGATGGAATATGTGCCTGCAAATGCGAAGATCCGCTCGCCGCTGACGCCGGGATGTATTAGACCAGCAACGTGAAGACGAGCGACATCTTTCACATTGACGAAGTACCCTGAGCAGGATTTAGTTGTACATTTTCTTTTTGTTCATCATGTCTTTCTAGCAAGAGCTCAAACTCACAGCGCTGAATGTACTTGATGGAGTTAATATCCCCATCCAAAATGTTGAGAGGAAACTTGGCCGTCGAAGGGAAGCCTTGCTTCGACACGTCAAGTGGGCCGCCATATATTGTGGGAGGAAGCACTAAATCTTCTGTATCAACGAAGAGCTCCTGCTTTGGCATCCACAGATTCCTACCTACCGGAGTTGGCGCTGAAATGCGGTTTGTTTTCCTCAATCCATTCCCAGAAGACCTGTTCCGACCTCACCTTGGATGCAAAGTAGGCAATCAGGAACTTTTGCGAAAGCGGAAGATCGCTAGGAATGGCTTTGGACAGTGCTACAGTCTCCTCGTCGTACTCCTGTGCCGAAACTGCGTTGGTGCCGCGGTAGCCTTCCAACGAGCGGACCGCAGCCGAGGATGAAGTGAGCACGAAGCGCTGCATTTTTGGCTCCTTGGCTGCAGCCCTTAGGCAATTTAATGTGCCCGCAATGGTATTACGTATCAATTCATCAGTTGTGCCTTCGGTGCTGCGGACCGAGGCGATGTGGGCGACACCGGAAACGCCTTTGAGAAGGAGAGCCTTTAGCAAAGGTCACTGAATGGTTCAGGTTGCTTGAGGCTTACCTGCGACAGCCGCGTCGAATGCGCCGTCTTCTCCCATGTCCTTAACAACCACCATCTCGAACTTTCCGCGGCCGTACTTTTTCTCAAATAACTCTGCAAGCCAGGAGTGTTTGCTACCTTCTCTGACGGTACCGCGCACATTGTAGCCATGTTGCAAAAGCTGGTCAGCAGTGTGCGAGCCAACAAAGCCATTGACTCCCGTCACGAGGATAGTAGAGCCTGGACTGATGACAGGGTTGTCCAGAGGCGCCATTCAAGCGATTAAGCCAATTTTAGAGAGTATATTCCCGTGTTCCGAAGATCGTAGGATATGCTGAAATTGGGAAGAGGCGATTTTATATGTATGCACACATCCGTTACTAATGGGTAAAAAAAACCTGAGAGGAGAATGTTGGAGCTTAGTGGAGTACTCTGGCGTTATCATTATAGCACAGGTGTTTCGGGATGAAATGCGCTTCCTTTTGAGATCGCCGATTGTCAAACGCACGTACCATTCGTGAATTCCAGCAGAGCTGTTTTTCCGCTCACCCGAACCAGTGAATCTCACCGCATACTGTCACCTACCTTTTGGATGGGGGGATACCCAAATCACTACGAATTAGTAGCTACACTTTTCTCGTGACCGCCGTATGAGTTGGAAAAAGAGAAAGAGCAGAGGGTTTTTTTTCTTCTTCGAAACGATAAAGCTGCTAAAGGATAAGTAGCGTACAAAGATTAGTAGTCAGGTTTGGTAGAGAATTAGTATTGGATGTAGTATCCTACTGACCTAACCTGCGTAGATGCTCCATGGTGTAAAGGGAGGGAGAAGAGGAAGTTATGTTATTTCTTAATACCGGATTGTTTTTTTCAATGAAAAATACTTTGTAATTAAGCTCATACGGAACTCTATAGTGCATGAGTGCACGAGGTCGCTGAGGGAAAGATTTCCCTAGCGCGGCTTCGACTAGGTCCCCTGCACAGATCGCCCGTCTGATTGGCTACACTTGCTTCATCAAAAACAACCTTTCGTCATTAGAAACGAGCTTATGCCGACAATCATAGTCCGTGCTTTTCGCCTCGAAATCCCCCGAATATGCAAACGATTTTCAAGGCCGCCAGGAATCATTTTAAGTGCTCATACGGCTACTTTCGCACAAGCATGCCAACAAAACCCTCCGAAAGGTCTGTCGTAAAGGATCCGTACAGTATGGTGGTGCGATGGTATCACAGCGAGGGCGGCTATGTCCTAAAAATGGAACTTGCCAGGCACCCCTGCCTTTGATGCGGGATCTCGCCAGCATCAACATAATCGAGGCTGCTCTGCTTGAAGGAGCTGTCAGTACCTAATCCATTTATCACAGCATGGAGTGCCACTGTGGCTGCGCATTGCTTGCGTTGCGGATGCTGCCGCGCCTGGAAAGTTGAGAAGGGCGTCCAAAGTGGCATGGATGCTGCTCTGCAAGTCACCAAGGAGGCGGAGACTCATTCCTCATCGTGGTGGAGCTATAAGGCCTGCGTCTAGCAACGCTTTTCTCTCACTTCTATCGCCGCCTTAAGCGCTCACCTGGTTATAAGGTCGCGCTGCTCATGGCATGTGGGCAATGATGAAGAAGACGACCACGATGCTCTCCAGCGCGACGACGAGACCACTATCAACAACACCGAGACCAATACCGATTGCGAGTGTCGCCTCCATTCATCCAACCCAGGCCTGGAAGTTTTCACTGGCTAGCTACGATATAGACCCGGAAGAAGCCGATGCCCTAGGCCATCAACTGATTGCCCTACGCCTCACTCGGGTTTACGCTGTCCAGGGCTCTCTTGAGATCGCTGTGCTACGATCTGGTATCTCTACATTCTCTCCGTTGCCTAGCCAAGATGCTGCTGCCGTCGCACCCAGCTGTCTCAATCTCGTCCGCTCAAATTTCCGCGTATTACGTGCCTGCATCTCTCGGCTCTAGGCTTGCTCGCTTTTAAGCAGCGGCAACCTCGCGAGTGCTATCCTTGCGTTCGCATATTGTGGCAACATTGAAACGTTGCCTCATAGTGAAATCGGTGGCATCGTGAGGTTTCGTCAGGTAGTTGTCATGCTCATGTGCCCCGGCGCTTGGGATCAGCTGGTACCTTCTGCCAGCTTAAAACATCGAGATTACTCACCAAGAAGCCTGTAATATAACCATAGAAATCAAGAAACAGAAGGACCTATGAATTGCCCGGAACATGAACAAAGCAATATAATACATTTTAGTTGCGCTACATGTACGAAACCTACGAAACAATTGGAATTCGACCTGGTAATCCTCTCGATGTGAAATATATCTGTAGATTTTCGATCTCTGATTGATCTGTGCAAAATGGAAAAAAAAAAAAAAAAGCGTTGCTGCAGGAATACATTCGGGAACTTTGTCAGCTCCTTCACAAATACGAGCAGGCAAGTCCGTGAAAGCATTTCGTAACTTCCGTACCCTTTCCAAAGGAAGTCTCACAGACTCTACGAGGACCCCTCCTGTGCCTCAAGCGCCAGTGCCTCGCGCATAGATTTGCTGTTGGGATCAAGATACGGCTTCTCACCGATTCCACAGACACGGTAGCCGAATCTCTCACCGTAGTCATCGTAGTCCATGGTGGCGTTGTGAACCATGCTTCGGTTGTCCCAGATGGCTGTTGAAGTGTTAACAACCATTCAGCAGATAAGAACAGAAATGGAATGCTTACCCATATCGTTTGGTCCCTGCCACCTGAAGCGGCATTGGAGATCGTGGTTGCGGAGCACGATGTCCATCAGCCACTGAAGGATCATCTCACTCTCCGGTGGGGTGAGGCCGTTGATGGAAGCGGGCTGAATTGCAGTCAGTCACTTCTAGTCTCAGAAGAAAGTCGGCTATTGGATCTCAACACGTACGTATGCGCCGATTGCGAAGACGCTCTTCCAACCAGTTACAGGGTTCGTCCGGACGACAGGGTGGACGGCGCTCAAGGCGGAGCCTACATTACTAGGGTGGCCACGCGGCTTCTCGTAAAACTTAATCTTCGAGTTCTGGGCAATCTTGTTGAAGACTTGTCGAAAATGTGTTCGTAAATGATTGCTTTTCTTCTTATGGCTTTGACGGGACTCTTACATGGTGCTGTGTAGTTGGCAGTATGTTGCTCCAAGAACTTCTGCATGGACTTGCTAATGCGATCGTAGACCTCGTAGCCAGATGCCCATAACGTATCTGGAATTGGTCAGTTAATGATTGCTTTGACACCAGATGGCGGTAGCAAGCAAACCTCCTCCTACGCTCGGTAGTTCCACGAGGCGCAAGCATGTGTAATCGGAAGGCACCTGCTCCGATTGGATATCACTGTGCCATGACTCAAGAGCCTGCCGGTTGGCACCGAGGTCCCTTGGAATAGCCTTGCCGTGGTGAGCTTTCCTTTGGCGGGAGCTGATAGTGCTGATGTAGAGATCATCGCCGCCCAACTCTCTTTCCGGGTTGAGCACGGGGTGGATATGCAGACCAGATTCCTTTGGCTTTCCTGTTAGCTCGCCCATGCGCTGGATCAACTTCTTTTGGAAATCGTTCGTCATGTTGCTCTGATTGCGGAAGAAGACGACACCACGGCGGGATACTAGTGAAGGCCCATGAGTTAGTCATCTTCGCCATGATCACGAATGGTTAGCTCGCGCTTACTTGTAATGGCAAGGTCCCTGAGTAACTCATCAGCGTTGGGTTTGTGCATTATGTCGACCAGGTTGGCCTCCGGAAACTCTGTGCCAACACTTGGTGTGACGTCGAACTGCTTCAAGGGCTTGAGAACCCCCTGCAGCTTCAATGGCTTGGGAAAAGAGGCTTCTTGGGCAAAACTCCTGCTTAGGGATGGTGAACGGACAGATTTCGACACCAGCAGCCGCAAAGTTGGTGCAGTGCGATTAAACAATAGGCTTGTGGTTCTAGGCATGGTTGCTAAGGACGCCTTTTCGTATAGAATTAAAGTAGGTAGATTAAAGAAGGTAAATCAATGAGTGCCGGTTTTTAAAAGAGCTGTCTCGCTAGTGTACTAAGTGGTGTCTAAATGAACAGTGCATGCAATACTCTGGTATCTATCAATCGAACGTCTGGTCAGAGTACCCGACAAGCATCGGCGAATTTACTCCCCGCACGTGGGAGAAACCCACCGGCTTTATGATGATACATGTCGTATTTAGCGTTATTTTCTTCCCCTGCTATTATAAGGCACTCCACTCTACATGGCTGGTCCTGAACGCCGAATCGGCGAATTTAGGACCTGTTGACTCATGACATGAATCGATGCTAGCCCCGATTCAGTACACAATACTTCGCGGGCCGTTTACGCTTCCCGATCGCCACTGCCAAACATATGGCGGTGATCGAGGCGATACGCGGGCATAGACTCAGCTTTCCAATCATCTCGTGGACGCCAGGGTTTTGAAGAAAGATTGATCAGACAGGAACCCATCAAGCATACTCACAGGCCCAAAGTACTTTAATGCATGGGGAATTCATCCGCATACTATCGGCTACTGGTGCTTTATGCATCTTCTGCTTATCTAATGCGCCTTCTCTAAGCCGGCTGCATCTCATCTCGTTTGCATCGTCCTTTCCTTGCAAACATCTATTCTAAAGAACTGATTAGAAGTATCAACAACCTCCTGCCATTTTCCGTACAGCAGAAGTATATTTGTTATTTGATCAAAAATGACCAAGAAGACTGTCGTTGTAACAGGTGCGACGGGAACGCAAGGATCCTCCGTAGTCCGAGTGCTGCTCGAGACCGGGCAATGGCACGTCCGCGCCGTAACTAGAAACCCGGGCGGGGAAAAGGCCAAAGAGCTCGCCGCCCAAGGTGCAGAAGTCATATCTGCAAACTACGATGACGAGACATCGATGCGCAAAGCATTTCACGTGAGTTTCTTCTCCTATTCACCCTTCCACATCAACTGAGTTCAATACGCAGGGCGCACACGCTATCTTCGGTGTTACAAACTGGTGGGAGCATCTTCGGAAAGGTTTAAATCAGACCCAGGCCGGAGAAGCTGAAGAGAGACAAGGATTGGGTCTTGCGAGGCTCGCGGCTGAGGTGAAGACGTTGGAGCACTACATCTGGAGCACGTTGCCTGCAGCAGAACGGCTCACCAACGGCGCATGCCCTGTTCCTCATTTCGACTACAAGGCAAAGGTCGACCGTTACATCCGCGAGCACTTGCCTGACCTGGCGGCGAAGACCACCTTCCTCTTCTTCGGATTCTACCCATCCAACTTCGCTTTCTTTCCCATGCTGAAGCCGATTGCGGTGGTAAGTGTTCCTTTGCGCTTTCTCTCCTATCGCGGACTCGATGCTAATACTTGAAGCTTAGCCTGCTGCGCCTGGGAAGTACCTGTGGTTGGTCGCGTCCAAGCCATCGGCAAATCTCCCCATCTCTGGCGACATGGCCAGGGCCCCTGGTGTCTGGGTGCGTCAGATCCTTAACAATCCTCAAATGACGCATGGAAAGTACGCCGCAGTCTGTATTGAAGTCATTACGCTTGGTCAGGCCCTCTCCGTGTGGGAAACAGTCTCAGGAAAAAGAGCCGTGTTTGTGCAGATAACGCCTGCGGATTTCGAGAAGCTGTATGGCGTTGCAGGGCAAGAAGCCTGCACTCAGCTTTCATTTGGTGAGGCTGTACCGGATTGGTATGCACATATGAAAGACCAGGGTATTTTCGTCACAAAGGAGCAGCTGGGCATATCAACGGACGAGGTTGCCAACTTCAAGGGAAGCTTGGAGCTGTTGAAGGAAAACCTTGGCTGAGTAGGCAGTAAGTGTTTACTATTAATTGGGCATGGAGCTGAATTTCCTTCGGAAATGAATTGGAATAGCATTGTTCAAAGAAAAAGAGAAGAACTTCAGCCACTTGTCAACGTGAACTGTGCATGAGTGATCTTCCAATATTTCATTTTCATGTTATCGTAGGCTTTTTAACTATCTTGTTATTGCATCCCCCTTCAACTTATCATACGCTTTGTCACCCATGTATTGTCTCACACGCCTTACAGCACCAGAAAAGCTCCTTGAAACTGTGAGCACATACTATGTGAAGCTGATACTGGACTTACTGATCATAATGCACCTGGAACTTTGTTAATAGTCATACCAGACGTTTGCAAAATAGATGTACTCACCGTGCTTGCCGGTTGTTGGCGGCCCTTGGTGCCCCCGAAGAGGCCCACCGACGGGTCTCGTCTGCGCACGATGTGGTTATATACAACAACCTCCGACGCTCCAGTCGCTTCCTTGACCACACGAGCAACGTGCGGATAGTACGTTCTTACACCTTCTCATGGTCATTTTGTTTGTATACTTCGAGCACGTCTGAAGCGCCACCTTGCGAATCCGGGCGAAAGGCGAATGCATGCTTGTCGAGGGAGAAGGTCGACATGGTGGGTCGAGCGTCAGCAACGCTAACCGGGTAAGGGCGCCACTCGAAGTTCTTGATATCAAAACCCGGATCGGGATCTCTGCGGTTGAAAGGGTTGCCGCGATCCGCTGCCTATGGTTCAAGGACCACCATCGAAGTCTCGCAGGTGGCCATTTTCAGCGTGTACTTGAATCAAAGCAAATCTCAAGGATATTTTGAGGAATTCTCTCTACGAATGATAAGATCATGATTTTGTAACGCTGGCATAACCACAACTGGCCGCGCTCTTTCTTTTTCCTGGGTGCAGGTTGCTTCATTTGGTAGAGTCGGAAGCCGTAGTCCAGGCCGCTCTCCGAAGCTGCCAATCGGCAAATTACGGACTACCGCGCGGCAGCGAGCAAACGCCAAAATGGCAGACTCAGTAGATGATCGAAGTATTCTGCCCCTGCACTTGATCTCTATATTTCTGAGATATTCATGAATGTATGTTCAATCCCGTCACCACCCCTGCTAACTGACTGTCTAGCCAGCGGCCATCATCTGAGGGGGATACGATCCATAGGACTAGTAGTCTACGTAGTATGTAGAGGAGAGATCTCCTTTATCTTGACCCGAAACATCATTACATCGCCCGCCAAGAGCAAAGGGATACAAAAAGAACAAATCACCCACAAGTAGCCGAGAACATGACTAGGTCCCATCGGTTCGCCAAACAGCTTCTTCCACAGCCACTGAAGGAAGTCCTCAAGCGTGGTCACGGCAGCCTGCCACAAGAACTAGTTCATGATTTCAGCAGTCCGTTCATAGAAACTAATGTTCTCGGGGGACGCCATTAGCATGATGGACGCAGCGTGGAAAAATCCGGAGACGGTGAACGTCGTCCACAGCTCAGTGTAAGAGGAGAAATTAGTCCCTCTCTTGATTCGAAGAAAGTGCGTAAACTTCCGACTGTACGTGGTAGAAAACTGGTAGTCGAAGTCAGCCGTAATTCCTTGCTAAGCTGGGGAATGCTTACCCTCCTCATCATTTGCTGCCAAAACTCTCCCAGAATTCTCTGACTGTAGTAACCTCGGCTAACTTCCCGAAAAGAGGAGGCCAGTCCTGTACACATTAAAAAGTTAGGAGGACCGCATGCAGCCTGGTCGCGTTCTCAGCTGAAGGGGTTATGGGGATTCGTTAGGACTAAAGCGCGGACAGGACGCTTACAAGCTTCGAGCGCTGCCGAAAGCGCAGGTATTAATTTCATCGTAAACGTATCGGAAAAGTCGTCCACGTTCACGGGGAGAGGACCGCACGCGAAATTGAAAATCAAAACAATCTTGGGCGCCAAATTAGCTCGTCTTGTTCCGGTGGCCGACGGAGGAGGACATAGACATACTCCAATAAGGACCGGGGACCAGCACAGCGTCACCGGGGTCGCAGATATTGAATAACAAAGTATCCAGACATGTCGCTGCTCCAGGAGCAGTGACCATATGGTTAGGCTCGACTTGAAGTGCGGGGCTAAAGTAGGTGTTGAAGAACTGGGCCAATTGAGAGAGGAGAGCTGAATCACCGGAGAATCCTTTCGGGTACGACAGGTGCTACTAGATGGTTAGCGTAAGATCTCATAAGTATCATCGTGCTACAGACACTAGATTCAAGACCGTCTTCAATAGCATCCCTATATATTTTTAGGAGCTCCGGGCGAATGAGAAGGTTTTCTGATGTTGAGAGATCTAGCTTCGACTCCGTGGGCTTCTTTTTCCTTTCCTCGACTTGTTTGCTGATCTTTGGCATGATCGATTCTACGTTTGCGAGTCCCCTTTGGAACATTCCGGTGCGAGTCAATCTTAAAAAAAAAAAAACTTTTGTATTTCGCGATAGGTGTCAAATGAGTCTTATGGATGACCTGACGAGGATGCATGGGAAGAATAAATATGAACAAGGGCGGAACGCGGCAAACTCGGCCTCCGTGGTTCGAATGCCGATCCACACAACAGCTTTTATTTGCTTCCTTGCCAGGACACGCCTACTGACTTGTGACAGAAGAAAAGAAGAAAATTTCAGAAGAGAAAAATGGACGCCAGGATAGGAGCAATGCAGCGTGTTCTTTGCTTAGCCTACCCGGTCTTCCCGTTCCTCTGCTATCTTATCTCCAGCATCCTCATTCGTTCTCGTTTCTGGTCAAAGAGCCAGCACGGCGATGCATACCAAAATATCGCTGGAAACATTATCTTCTGGATTACCATCCTTCTATGTGCTTTGTTGGTGCGCTCTCCGGATCTTTGTTTTTTCTTCAAGACCAAAGAAATGAAGAAATAAAAACTTGCCCCTTCTCTTCAATCACAAAGCTTACATGTGAATAGGTTGGCTCTATAGCATCAATAGCCCTGCCTGCCTTTTTCATGATAAATGGTGAACTATGGAATAGTGAAGGATATATGGCAAGTGCAAACTGCGCTCTACCCATGTGAAACCTGCTAATTTGTTGTTGCAGGCGTGTCAGCTTGGTGTGCTTCTGTTCTTTGAGCATCGATGTTGCCTGATGCAGACACCGCATATGAACCTACTGAGACCAATTGCCACACGTGGAGCACTGCCCTTGTGTTCGAAGCAGCATTTGCAGGATGTTACTTCATGAAACTGTCGTCGTATAGCCTTCCACGAACCAGTATCTCCGTTTTACTAGCCCTCCACTCGTGCAGAATGGTGTGTCTTACAACAGCGATAGCGCTTTTCTCGGCACAAAATCGACAGGCACTCAACTTGGAGGCATCGCCTCTACTTCGAGCAGATAACGACAACATCGGTTACGGGGCTATTAACTTACCAAAGATACCGCATCAAACCACAAAGGATGCGCAGACCACCGGTTAGTTGGACTACCTAATTGGATTCGGGACCTTTTGGTCATGCATATGGTGAGTAAAGCTCGAATGCTGTCTGAAACGTACTGACTGGCAAAGCCTTCCCATTCTATCTCCTTACAATGTCGTGCATACGTCTGTATTGGCCTCCTGATTCTCCAACACATCATCAACATCCTGGTACCTATTCAACTTGGCCGATTGGTTGAAAATTTAGGATACGGACATATACCATGGAAGGAGCTCTTACTATACACCTTCTTCCGCACACTCCAGGTGCAGCAGGGTGTGATCGCCTCCATCCGCTCTCTCCTTTGGATCCCAATCGGACAAGCCGCTTACCGCAGACTTACCGGGTCTACCTTCGAACACGTCCTGTCACTTTCTTTGGAGTTCCACCTCGGAAAGCGTCTGGGTGAGGTCATGAGCGCGCTGGGGAAAGGTGGCGCCATCAATACCTTTCTTGACTCCCTCATTTTCCAGCTGTTCCCAACGGTGGCCGACATCGGAATTGTAGCCGCATACCTGCTTGCTACGTTTGATCCTCTGTACTCCATAATCATCATTGCAATGGGAGGCATCTACTTGTTCGTAACAGTGTACATGGCCAAGTACCGCGGCAGGGCGAGACGGCAGATGGTTCATGAAGACAGGGAGGTTGATGCTGTAAAGTTGGTCTTGCCGAGGTCCTCCTTCGACTTAATGATTTAATTGACGAGTTGCAGGACCGACGCCATCATGTCGTACGAGGTGGTGCATTACAATGACGCGGTCGGCGCAGAGCTCGCCCGGTTCTCGGATCGCGTCGCGTCGTTCCAGTCCGCGGAGTATTCTGTCCTCGTCTCGCCGAATCTGCTGAATACGAGCCAGAATCTCATCTTTGCCCTCGGAATTATGCTGGTCATCTGCCTATCGGCCTATCACGTATCCATTGGAATACAGAAGGTAGCCGCCTTCGTCACGCTCCTGTCCTATTTGACCCAACTCCAAGCTCCCCTAGCATTCTTCGGAAGCTTTTACACGCAGATACAGAATAACCTCATCGACGCGGAGAGGATGCTTATTAATCTAAGTAGTTGATGGGGTGCTATATTAAGCAGTAATAATAAGTAGAATAAATAAATTAGCATGCTGGTAAAAAACACCTAATAAAGGTAATCATATATATCTAGTATACGCTATTAAATAAGCGAGGTTGATAGCTGAATTAAATGTGTAACGAGCGTATTATAGTGATGAATCAAGTACTGCAACACCAGGGTTTGACAATGCTTGCCCTGGTAAGTAGCACACCTCCGGTGGAATTTTGAATGGTTGCGCTCATACGTCTCAGTTCCACGAACAGCCAACTGTAGTAGATAAGCCAGGAGCCATGGAAATGGTAAAATGTAAGGGAAGTATAGCCTTCCACAATGTCTCGTTCGCATATGATCCGCGTAGGCAGGCTCTGGAAAAAATAACCTTCGAGGTAGAGCCCGGCGCTTCATTGGCTATTGTCGGGGAAAGTGGAAGCGGCAAATCCACGCTGCTCCGGCTTTTATTTCGATTCTACAACCCCGGTAGTGGAATCATTTCCATCGATGACCGGGACGTTCAAGATATTACCATACAGAGCCTACGAAGTCACTTTGGGGTCGTGCCGCAGGAGACCATGCTGTTTAACGGTACGCTGATGTACAATATCCGATATTCCAAGCCCACAGCGACTGACGAAGAGATATACGCTGCATGGAAGTCCGCAAGTATCCATGAGAGAATCCTCTCATTCCCGGACGGGTATGACACTCGTGTTGGCGAGCGTGGTCTTCGATTGTCCGGTGGAGAAAAGCAACGGGTAAGCCAGACCCCCAGTGAAATTCAAATTTGAGGTATTTATGACATCAAAAGATCGCGATTGCTAGGGCAATTCTCAAAAATCCCAACATCATTCTAATGGACGAGGCGACGGCATCTTTGGATTCAGAAACCGAAAAGGCCATTCAAGCCTCGCTCGCCAAGGTTAGCGAAGGGCGCACTACTATCACAATCGCGTACGATCTTCCCCACAACATCACGAAACCCGCAGCTGAAATCTTGCCAATTTAGTCATCGTCTGTCCACCATTGTAAACTCCGATCAGATAATAGTCTTGCATCAGGGGTGCAATGTGGAGCGGGGAAATCATACACAATTGTTGTCTTCAGGCGGTCGCTACAAAGAGATGTGGCGAAAGCAAACTGAGTCGTCCATCTAGAAATACTAGTAAACAGCGTATTGTTATTGAAGAGAAATTTATGCTTAAATCGATGCATTTCATGACTAGGCACGAATATTGTGTGCCTTATTTCGTCGGTGGTACATGGCGCCGGCAAAGGGTTATCATCGTAAGGCCAGCACCAATCTGGTTGTCGTGGAAAGGGTTCAGACAGAGATAACGTGTGTGGAACTGATTATGTGCCCCGAAGGATGGCGAGCGCTGCGGTCACTGTTAGCGCCCAGATTACAAAATACCAAAGATACCGCACTCCTCTGCTTCACACCGGGATTCACCACCACGCAATAGATTGAAGTTTATAAACAAGTAACCGTATTCAATCACATGACCGACTTTCTGGAAAACGTGGATTGACTTGTTTGCTGGCCTGCTCAATTCCCGATCGGATGCGCTCCTTACTCGTAATTTCGTACAGCATCATGCGTCTTATGACTCACCTTTTCGGATTTCAGCGTTCAGAGTATGATTTCCAGCTGACCGTTCAATTTGGTAAAGGAGATATCTATAGTGAAACTCCCACCGACAAAAACTTCAATCGACGAGATTCCCGAAGTTGATGCGTGGCGAAGTAAAGGCTGAGCAACATTGTAGGGATCTTCGATGCGGTCGATTTGACGGCTGCGATCTTTATAATTTACCGACATCTCGGTAGCCGAAGTGGTCTTCATACAATCGGGTAGAAATAGCTAGACGATCGTACGAATATTTATACAACACTAGCTTAGAAAATTAGGCACTAATATCACAATTAAAATTTTACTTTGTTTTGATTAGATTTTGACTGGTGAAACTGCGGTTTCACGGCATCTACACTAGTAATCTGCGAAAGCTATGCTTAGTCGGCACGCGACGGCTTGGTGAGAACTACTACTACATAACTATACAGTACGCTCTTCATCGGCCTGAGCTAGATTAGCAAGCTGCCGCGTTTGGAGTGCACGCTATAATGCATTACGCCTTGAATTATATTAGCCTAGAAACCTTCGGCTTCCAAGACAGCCAAAGCATCGAAGACGATTTCGCTCTCTATATCAACTGGGACCCGATCATTTCGCAGCAATCTTCCGTGGAAAGACTGCCGCAGTCTGAGGGTTTCAATCAGCAGCCAACGGGAAGTAAAGCAATGGGTATTCCCTGCAGGTGGGCAAAAGCAGCGGCTTCTGAGTCAAATACGACAACTGGCTTCCACGGTGAGTAGGCAGAAATAGGAAACTCTTCTCTTCCTTATGGTAGCTGTTCCTTCTCTTTTGAAGGAAATCAGAATACTGCGGGTGCCGGAATGCAATTTCTTAAGCGAGCCTTCTCTTTTCATTTCGCCCGGAATGTCCGGAACTGCTCCACGGTTTAGGGGTTGAGAGAAAATAACAAGGCCTGGCATTCCGTCTTAATGAATCAAGATAACTTACTTCATCTTACAGAAATATCTCACCGCTCCGTGGCAGGTGGCATGGACACGCAACCGGAAGTTTACCAACGAAGCCAGCCGTACTATTTTCCTGAACCATCGATGTCTCCCCCAGTCAGCTCTGAAGGGAACGGTCCATTCTCACGACACTGGCAGGATATTCTTGGGATGGTTGAAATACTGCGAGATCAAAATCCTCTGCCGAAGGATACAATCCAGCGGTGGGCTAGCGCAGCGGAGAAGCGCCGGCGCAATAATGCTGCCTCTGCGCGCTTCCGTATGAATAAGAAACAGAGGGGAAAAGAGTTGGAAGAAAGGGTGAAGAGGCTCAAAAATAAGGCTGAAGATCTCTCGGCGCGTGTTGCGGAGCTCGAAGAGGAGAACAGGTTCCTCAGAAGCAAATTACTGTGCTTACCAGAGCAATAAGGAGAAAGGAACCATGCAGCGAATCGTCTGTTCGCGCGCTAGGACCTTCTCTTTGCGTCGGTGTATGCATTTCCCCTTACGCACGTCATCGCGGGGTACTTAGCCGACGATAACGATTTATGGCAGCAGGTGCCTCTACTTTCTGCTTTGAGACTGCAGCAAAGCGCGTGACACGGGTCAAGCCGAATGAGTGATGCTCTCCGCGGTCACGGAACCCGGAATTGGAGAATTGCGGGGAAATCGCGGCCGGAGATCCTCCGCACGTTCGATCCCGCTCGACAAGTTTACGTATATACGACAGACAATCGCGAGAGGGCACGCGATTCACCGTCTTGGCTTCGGCGATGCTATCAGGTCGGGCTTAGGAGCTCGTTTGCGGGAAAGACGAATGTGGAGACACGGCAATGACCACGGCTGCACGAGTGCTTGCAGATATATACATAAGACTGCCATAGTATTTTGAAATTCGGGCCCCGTACGCAGTGTTCAATTTCAGCTGGAACAATCCTGGCCGTAACCATGGCCCGTCTCCGGCTGCTCCTCGCCTTGGTGACGTCCGTCCTATTCTGGAATTCGGTGTCCGCCTTCGAATCGGGCCGCTGTGAGAATGCCCGCTACGAATCAAAACCGCGCTTATTCGTCCTCACCGATGTCAGCAACGAGCCCGATGATCAGATGAGCTTGGTCCGTCTCCTCACCCATGCCAACGAGCTCCAGATCGAAGGCATCTCTGCAGTCACCTCGGTGTGGAAGAACGACTCTCTGGATCTGGACACCATCTTCTGGGTGATCGGTGGCTACGCGAATGTCACGGAAAATCTCAACAACAATGTGCCGGAAGCCGGGGCATACCCATCTGCAGATGAAGTTGCATCCCGCGTGTACGCCGGTCACCCTGTGTATGGACTGGCCGCGCTTGACCTTGAACCAAGCAACGCATCCCTCGCTCTAATCAACGCTACCGATGCTTCTTCAGGCCCGCTCTGGGTCACCGCCTGGGGTGGTATCAACGTCCTGGCCGAGGCCCTCAATCACGTGCAAAAGACAAGAAGTGCTGATGAAACAGCAACTTTTGTCCAAAAACTCCGCGTGTACTCCATTTCCGACCAAGATAATGCTGGCCCATGGATTCGAGCAAACTTCCCTTCGCTTTTTTACATCGTCTCTATCCACGCTTTCGGCGAGTACAACCAGGCGACGTGGATTGTAGGAAACCATTTCCAGCTGCGCAGGTTTTGATTACTG
Organism: Neoscytalidium dimidiatum; assembly: GCA_037367355.1. Classification (NCBI taxonomy): domain Eukaryota; kingdom Fungi; phylum Ascomycota; class Dothideomycetes; order Botryosphaeriales; family Botryosphaeriaceae; genus Neoscytalidium; species Neoscytalidium dimidiatum. Next base: position 2,575,152 of record CM074697.1, on the reverse strand, counting down.
ACCCACTCGAGCAGGCTATTTCCTCAGATGTCGATACCGGCGGCCCTGATGCGACAATTGTATCCAATGACTGGCTTCGAGAGCATGTCCGCATCGGACCTCTGGGTGCCTACTATCCCAATATTGCATATATTATGGAGGGCGATACTCCCTCATTCCTCGGACTCCTCCAGAATGGTCTCAACGCACCCGAGCACCCTGAATGGGGTGGCTGGGGTGGCCGTTACAAGCTTGTCGACGCGTCTGGACTGACTGGAGTCTTCAGCAACGTGGCAGACCTTGCTGAAGGGATCGACGGCAAGGCATACTTCAGTCAGCATGCTTCCCTTTGGCGCTGGCGCAGCGCTTTCCAGTACGACTTTGCTGCTCGCATGCAGTGGACAGTGAACGCGACGGATGCCAACCATCACCCCATTGCCATTATCAATGACACATGTAGCCTTGAGGCTCTCGAAATTCCATTCCGGTTTGGCGAGTCGGTCATTCTGGATGCTTCCGCGTCGTATGATCCGGACGGGGATGATCTTGAGTTTAACTGGTTCCACTACCGCGAAGCTGCCCAAACAGTGACGAAAAGGGACCCTCTTGTGTCTCCCAATGTGACCTTCACCAACATAGACTCTTCTGGACGCGTGGTTGATATTAAGGTGAATAGTAACATCGTAAGTTCTCCACCTACTCGTCAATATTGAACTTCCTTCTTCTGACATTCGTAGACGGCGCATATAATCCTAGCAGTGGAAGACTCCCGTCCGATGAATCTTACAGCTTATAGACGTATAATTCTGCGTCCAACTATATAATATCACAAGGGGGGGACTCCGTAGCTCACAATAGTTAATTAAAAAGAATGCGTGGCCTGTGTGAATCTTGCTCAATCAGACCGGCTAAATCCTACTCCAGTTAGCTTTGCCGATCTTGCGTGGTCTGTTGATTCTTAAATACATGATTTCCGCTTGGAAAGACGGGTTACCTCAGCATCATGTCTGTGGTGCACTAATAGTCCCATTGCCACGTTTGGTGTTGCCTTGCGTTCCGCCAAATAGGCAGCAAAGAAACGATCCTCTTGCGCCCGTTGAAATCCTGTCTCGGATCGCCCAGTACAATTCCCCCGATACTCGACTCCTCCCTGGTATGAAACCTAGCATTTTGTAGAGCCACTCAGAGGCAAAAGGCCGACCGCAGCCTCCGGAGATGGCTTAGTCGGAATAAAGGGTTCCTATACATCTACCCATGAGAAACATCAAAACACCAGCGCTTCGCGCACAGATCCTCTTGGCTGCCATGGAGATCATCATGCATGAGGTCGAAGCTTGCGGCTTAAGCTTTGTCGCCTCTGACGACAGGTCTGTCGCGCTTTCCGCGTAGCTATGGAGTATTCGGAGACTGACCATTGGTACACATATCTCAGATGGCAGTTTGTCGCCGCTACTGAACGGGTGCAGGAGGCCAGTCCTCCCGATATGACACGAATCTAAATACGTGGATGGAATCACACACTCGCCAGAAGGTTGATGTGGATGCAGGATATAGAGTAATCATTGCAAGTTGCAATTTCAAGGGAAGGCTTTTAGGTCAAAGAGGAATTATCTTGATCATATCTCCAGAGGTCACGTGTCTTGATGCAGATGGAAGTACAAGATGCTATTTAGCAACTTGGCATATATCACATAATACATTGAATACGTGTCTAGATCCCTCACGACTGACACAGAATGTGCCTAGTTCTCCATATTGTATTACCCAATTGTACTTCATTCCGCTTCCCCGATGCGTTGCCAGTGCGCCATCGGGCCGTTGGTGATCTAGGAAGCTATTGTGTATTGTGGATAGATATAGGAAAAACTGTCCGATCAGTACGGGGCTTGGTCGCCCTTTTAGGTCGACAAAGGATGATGATTGGTGCAGGGATTATCGGATGTTTCCGACCCGAGACGCACTGGGAATGAGCTCTGAGTCGCTCAAAACTCGATGCTCGCGTTACGCACTGAGCAAAGCTTTTGCGTAGAGTAAGCTACTGGCGATCGAGAACATTCCTGTTAAGCTTCGCTTCGGGAGCGTACATGAGGTTCAAGATAAGGTTTTAGATCCCGCGGCTCGTCGAAAGAGATTTAATAGCGTTAGAACTCACGCAAGGCTCGTGAACAATGGTACCCCTGGCGCGCGGAGTGCCCTGGGATCGCGGCGGATTCGGCTGAGGACCCGCTCCTGAATCGTTCTCGTCTGATGTAACTGTACTAAGCAAAACTGTACTCAGCAAGTAGTATCTGCCATCTTTCCTTCTGCCTCCGACCGAACTACTGCATTCTCTTCATCTCTAGCCGCTACAACTCTTGCCCGTCAGAGTACAGATGGACATCAGTCCTAGCCATGGCTGCTACGTACACGACAGCGTTTTCAACAACAACAAAGGGATCTGTCGCTACGGTCACCTCGACAGTTGTTGCTGTCCTACCGGCCCCATCCGGTTATCCTCTTGATTTCGACAACCCTGCCAGGAAAGGCGATGTAACGACCGCATATTGGATATTCTCCATAGGCAGCGTGCTTGCATTTGTTTTCCTGGTTATGCGATTCTACACTAAGATCGGCATTTTGCGATCTTTCGTTGTCGATGATGGTGCGTTCGGGCATGGCAATTCCTTGCGGTCTCTACTAAATAATTTGCGACAGCTCTCATTGCAATGTCCTACGTGAGTAACTGGATACCTAACCCTTTTTTACTTTCTTCTAACATCGACCAGGTCTTTAGTCTGGCATGTCAATCTGTTTTGGTTTGTAAGTAACGCGTCATTCTACCATGACTGACAGACTAATTGGGATCTTCAGACTTGTGGAAAAATGAGCTGCAAGGAGTGCACGCATGGGAGATCGCCTTGGATCGGTACATACTTTTCAACCTGGTCAGTCCATTCTTCCATCCTCCTCGACACAAGCATATACTGAATACTCCAGCTTCTTACTTGCACTGCAGTCCTCTACGCGCTAACGCAGGGCTTAGCTAAGCTCTCCCTCCTCTTTTTCTACCGCCGGCTGGCGCCATTTCCCTGGTTTCACATGGCCGTGCATAGCGTTATATTCTGTGTCATCGGCTACACGATCGGCATTACGTGCTCTCTGCTTTTCGCCTGCAAGCCTATTGCGTCCAATTGGGACGTTACTATTCCCGGCAAGTGCATTAACAAGCCGGCGCTCTGGATCTCCTTTACAAGCATCAACGTTGCGACCGACATCGCCACGCTAGTACTACCTATGACTGTGCTTGTGGGTTTGCAGATCCGGCGTATCGAAAAGATAGCGCTGGTTGCCGTGTTTGCCATTGGTTCAGTGTAAGTCTATGGATCTGTCCTTTACCCATTCTCTCACTCATCTTGCTCCCTTTCTCATATCGTGCTTTGTTATTTGATATCCTGATCCCTGGCTGACAGACAACATCGGAGCTTTAGAACTTGCATCACCAGCATCATCCGGCTCGTGCTACTCATTCCTCTCCTTTCCAACCCTGACCAACCATGGGCGATCTCTACTCCGGACATATGGATTCTGGTGGAAGCGAATCTCGTTGTCGTCTGCGGTTGCCTGCCGATCGCGCGTAAATTTGCGAGACACGTCGCACCCAAGCTATTCTCGTACGCTTCATCGCGAGGTGTGTCAGGCGGTCCTTCGCATATCGACAGTGGCTATGTCAAGCAAAATAGGGAGGGAGGATATACGCTACAGACTATTGGCAGCAAGAGAAGCAGACCTCTTCATGGCTCAAAGCAGGATGCCTGCGGGGTTGTTGGGATTGATGATAGTAACGTGCAATTAAGCTCATCGTGGAACAGGGCCGGCCCCGAAGCGATAAAGGAAAGCAGCGCGAGGGCATGGAGCGATCAAGGAAGCGAGACGGGTATTGTGCAGACCAAGACAACGACTATAGAGTATAGTGAAGGCAGTGAGAGTATTGAAAACGAGGTTGTGCAGCCGCGAGGAATATGAAGCACAAGGAGTCACGCAAGCAAAATGGAAAGAAATGAATTGACATTCTATCGTTACCAAAACAATTCCAACAGGCATGACTTAAACCTGAGTTAAATTGAGATCACTAAGCTACAGATCTTGTGACTCGTTCCATAAAATCCTGCACTAGAACTGCTTTTTTGGTAGTAGGTTTTTTTCCCTGGCTTTGATGGGATCTGACCAAGTCCATTTTCGAGACAGCGAGGCAGCAAACCCAGCCCATATGGCCTAGGCAGTCGTACTGTTCATTCTTTGCTCCAATCCCAGTGTCGATCACTGTACTACGATGTCATTAACCCTCTTGCTTTCGAAGCGAAGAGTAAAGGGTACTTGTCGTGACAGTGGACCTGGCCGTCCCGGCATCTGTTGGAGTCTTCCGCTGCCGGAGGTATGCTAATTCAAGCGGCTTAGACCCACGGGCTTGAATAAGGTTCGCTGCCGACCCGATCTAATGGTTTGGTGGCGCTCTTAAAAGCTTACTTGCTACATGTGTATGTCTCATCGCCGAATGCCGCCGCGCTAAACTATTTTCGCCAATTTCGGCACCGAGGACGCCCGTACAGGATCTGACAACAGGATCAGCTCCGTACGCATCGGAAAACAGGATTGCGGGAAATTATCAGCAAGAAACTGCAACAGTATTCTGCAATCTCGAAATCTTTGCTCGGGGATTCCCTTCCTTGTGGCACCCTCAGTGATCATCTGGGACGTCCATCGAAAGCACTGACATCATATTGATGCCGTCAAAGCCCGCATCCGAGTGAAGTTGAGATCTAAGAGACTGAAGATATGTGCACGGCACGGAGCATCCAGTTTCCCGCTCCGAGATGCATGAGTTTCCAAGGAAACCCCTTTCCACGTGTGCTTATATCTTCTCGGTGGTACTACTAAACATGCCGGACAGCATTGGTCTTTTCTCTCTTCAATTTCCTTCCTCGCTCACGAGCTGTCCTAATGGCAGAGCAATTTTCCAAGCCGCCTGAGTCTTTCGACGAGGGCACGAAGGAGGACAACAATGGCTCCATGACAGAGGGAACCAAAACCAGTCAGGATGCTGGCACAAGACATGACCATGAAGGTTTCGATTACAATCCACAGGACCTTTTGACGATCGCACGAACTCTTTCACGCAAGGGCAGCGTGCAGGATCCGTTCAACACGAGGGATCCGAACTGGACTCTGGAACGTGCCCTTGCGAAAACCATCCAGCTCGCCAGAAACGAAAATCTACAGCCCATCACTCTGGAAAATTCTGTCCGTTTCAAAGATGTCCAGGTCTTCGGAGAGGGCGTCGATGTGGCAGTCCAGCCGGACTGCACATCCATTTTCACATCGCCTTTCAAGTTGTTAGCCGGTATCGTGAAGCGCCCGCCTGAACGGCAGATCCTCCACGGCATTCACGGCCTTATCAGACAAGGTGAAATGCTTCTACTTCTAGGCCGTCCCGGAGCTGGATGCTCGACCTTGCTCAAGACACTTGCTGGTCATAACGAGGGTTTCACACGCGTATACGGCGATATCACATACCATGGCGTCCCGATCGACACGATGAAACGCCGCTTCCGTGGCCACGTCGTCTACAATGCTGAGGTGGACTGCCACTTCCCCCATCTGACCGTTGCTCAGACACTCGATTTTGCGTTGAGCACCAGAACCCCTCACCGGAGGATTGCAGGCCTATCGAGAGCGGAGTACATTATCAAGATGAGGAATATTCTGGCTACTACGATGGGTCTAGCTCATACATTAGACACCAAGATCGGCAATGATTATATCCGCGGCGTTTCTGGCGGAGAGCGAAAGCGCGTCTCTATTGCCGAGATGGTGAGTTTTCCAGCAAAATGAGTTTGTGCAGAGAGACTGACTTTTGCAGATGGCAACCCGCGCTTCAGTCCTGTACTGGGACAATCCTACCCGAGGCCTCGACTCTTCTACGTCGTTGGAGTTTGCCAAAAGTCTGCGAGTCGCCACCAATCTGACCCGAAATGTAGCAGTGGCTGCGTTGTATCAACCCGGCGATGGACTTGTCGATGTCTTCGATAAGGGTTTGGTCTTGTATGATGGTCATCAAATCTGGTTTGGCGACCTGCAAGTCGCAAAAGAGTTCTTCGTAGAAATGGGGTTCTACTGTGCTCCCAGAGTCACGACAGCGGAATTCCTGACCTCGATTACGGACTCGATAGCCCGCCAGGTCCGCCCGGGCTTTGAAGACAAAGTGCCTCAAACACCGCAAGAATTCTCGGCGAGGTGGAAGGAGAGCATTCATTATCGCCGGTTGATGGCCGAAATCGAAGACCATGAGCGTGAATTCCCGCCAGGGTCCCCCGAAACCTTGGACACCCTTCACGAACATCAGATGTCCGAAAAATCACCCTTTATTCGGAAGGAGTCTCCGTACACATTAAACCTATGGATGCAATTCGCTGTTACATCAAGACGGGCTTTTCAGAGAATCCAGCAGGATCGAGTCTACACCACTGCCATGGTTTTGACCATGATTGTCACGGCCCTTGTAGTCGGATCCATGTTCTACCACATTCCAGATGATACGTCCGGCTTCTTTTCCAAGGGTGGCGTCATCTTCTTCTCAGTTTTGTTCAACATCATCATCAACTTTGCCGAAGTCTCGGCGCAGTTCTCTCAGAGACCCATCGTTGAGAAGCACAAGTCATTCGCCATGTATCATCCATCCGTCGATGCACTCGCTACCATGATGACGGAGTGGCCGGTGAAGCTTACCAATGTCGCTATATTCAGCGTAATCATCTATTTCCTAGCCAACTTCAAACGGGAAGCAGGGCCGTTCTTTCTCTTCACGCTTTTCAATTTCCTGATCTCCGTGACGATGAGCGGCTTCTTCCGAACAATTGCTACCTTGGTGAATACCGTCGAAGCTGGTTTGGCATCCGCGGGCATACTCATGCTTCCGCTGGCTGTATATGCCGGCTACGTCATTCCCCGGCCATCCATGCATCCGTGGTTCAAGTGGATCAGCTACATGAATCCAATCTACTACGCAGTCGAATCTCAGATGATCGTCGAGTTCCACGGTCGGAAGTCACCGTGCACTTTGAGCATGGTCCCATCCGGGCCTGGCTATGAATCTGCTGGAGTGGAACATCAGATCTGTGCCGTTACTGGTGCGAAAGCAGGCCAATCCTATGTCCTGGGAGACGACTACATCGAGGCCTCGTTCGCATACTCATACTCGCACCTTTGGCGCAATTTCGGCATTTGTCTTGGATTCTTCCTCTTTTTCGTCTTCACTTACGCTGTCTGTGCGGAATACAAACAGATGGCGACATCCAAGGGCGAATTTCTGATTTTCCATAAGCCCACGCTGCGCTTCTCCCGTCGCAAGAACCGGCGCACCGGTGATGTCCAGAGAGCACTTGAACGGTACTTGGGCGAGACTCTTGGCCCTGATACCGTGGCCAAGAGCCAGGACGTCTTCACATGGAACCACGTCAACTACGATGTCGATATCAAAGGACAAACTCGCCGCCTCCTGGATGATGTCCAAGGCTACGTCAAGCCAGGCACACTCACGGCACTCATGGGTGAATCAGGTGCTGGGAAGACAACTCTTCTGAACGTCCTTGCTCAACGCGTAAACACCGGCGTGGTGAGTGGAAACGTCCTCGTGAACGGATTTTCCCTCGATAAGTCCTTCCAGCGCCGGACCGGCTATGTGCAACAGCAAGATATCCACCTCGCTGAGGCCACCGTCCGCGAAGCTTTGCGTTTCTCTGCTCTTCTGAGGCAGCCTGAGTCGGTCCCGGTCGAGGAGAAATACGAATATGTGGAAAAGATCATTGCGGCGTTGAGCATGCAGAGATACGCCGATGCTGTAATCGGAGTACCAGGGCAAGGGTTGAATGTCGAGCAGCGGAAGAGGACAACGATCGGACTGGAGCTTGTTGCAAAACCTAGCCTCCTCCTTTTTCTGGACGAGCCAACTTCCGGCCTCGACTCTCAATCCGCTTGGGCGATGATCAAGTTCTTGCGGGAATTAGCAGACGCCGGACAAGCCATTCTGTGCACCATCCATCAGCCCTCAGCTGCGTTGTTCGAACAATTCGACCGGATATTGTTGTTGGCGAAGGGAGGCAAGACCGTGTATTTTGGCGACCTGGGAGCGGACTCCACGACGTTACGCCAATACTTCGAGCGCAACGGAGCACGGCGCTGCGAGGACCACGAGAATCCAGCGGAGTACATGCTGGACGTCATCGGCGGTGCTGCTGCGTCTGTGGAGGGCACGCAGAAATGGGCGGATGCGTGGCTTCGATCTCCCGAGTACGCCAACATTGCGGTCGAAATGAAGCAGCTGGAAACACCGCGAGAGAACGGCGATGGCGCGGATGCGGAGGCCGAAGACGACAGAAGCTTCGCTCTGCCCATCCACCGACAATACCTCGCCGTCCAGAAGCGTCTCTTCCAGCAGTACTGGCGCTCTCCGTTCTACATCCGCGCCAAGCTCGGGACGTACGCAATCGGTGGCCTCTTCATCGGCTTCACTTTCTGGAAAGAGAAGACGTCGGTGCAGGGCCTTCAGAACAAGATCTTCGCCATCTACATGATGCTGCTCGTCTGCCTCATCATCGTCGTCCAGCTGCAACCGCGCCTGATCGCCTACCGCGAGCTGTACGACGTGCGCGAGCGCCACTCCAAGATGTACCACTGGACCGTCTTCGTCACCGCCTCCTTCGCCGTCGAGATCCCGTTCAACGTCGCCATCGCCTCGCTCTGCTTCGCGGCCTGGTACTTCCCGATCGGCTGGACGGCGACGGTGCCGGCGGGCCGCGGCGCGACCATGTGGCTGACCTTCCTGGCGTACCAGCTCTACCACTCCAGCTTCTCGCAGGCGCTCGCCATGGCGGCGCCCAACGCCGAGACGGCCGCGATGCTGACCATCCTCTTCTACACCTTCATCCTCGCCTTCTCGGGCGTCGTGCAGCCGCTCGCCCAGCTCGTCCGCTTCTGGCGCTTCGCCTACTACGTCTCGCCCTTCACGTGGCTCGTGTCCGCGATGATGGCGACGGGCACGCACGGCGTGCCCGTCCGCTGCGCGGCCGTGGAGCTCAGCGTCTTCCAGCCGCCGCCGGGCCGGACGTGCGGCGCGTACGCGGGCGCGTTCGCCGCCGCGGCCGGCGGCGCGCTGTACGATCCGCAGGCCACGAGCGACTGTCGGTACTGCAGGTACGCCGTCGCGGACGTCTTTCTGCGGTCTTTCAACATGGTCTGGGATGACCGGTGGCGCAACTTCGGCTATCTGTGGGTGTATACGGCGTTTAACATCCTGGCTTTCTTTGCGGCGTACTGGTTGCACTCGGAGGTTGGCTTCGGCAACATTGTGGGCTTTGTGAAAAGGCGCCTTACCCTGCGTAGGACTTAGAGTAGGAGAGCACTCTGCACTATAGAGGAAAGCGATGATTGTACTAGATAGTGGCATTATTAAGGGTATTAGATGGGGGGATGTGTAGTCAGGAAAAATTCAAAACATTTGAATGGGAAGTTCGAGATGTCCACTCATTCGCAAAGGAACATATGCCGATATCGGCCGATAGTGCTCAAGGTATTCCATCTTTGCAGGCTTCCTCGGAACGTCGGAAAGTTTGCGCATCAGATGTAGACACGGCGAAGGCTATGTATATGTTCAGTAGACGGATAAACGTAGTGCGGGGATCCTATAGCGGGGTACAATGACGTGAGACACAGAGCGAAGTAACGGCGCTGGTGGGGAGGTGTGCACAGCAATGTCTCTGTACTTGAAACCACGGAGTAGTTCTTAGGCAATAGACAGGTGAATTTTTGAAAGTGCTTTTAAGTTTCACTCGGTGTTGCAGCGAAAAGCTTGAGATCTCGTTTTGTGCGAAGAGAAACGGCTCATGCCTGAGCGGGAGTGCCGGCTTAGCGTTTGAACTCTAAATCGTTCCCCACCTCGGATAGAGTGGATTTTAAAAGATCGGCCTTTTTCATCAGCCGTCGTATCCATTCATCTATTATCGGCATTCCCGCTGGCTTTGGAAAAGAGGATTCACTGCAACATGCCCGTGGCTGAAATCGTGCAAAAGTTCCGAGACCAGGAGAAGGAAGTTGACATACTGAGAGCACGATGGTACATCGTTGCAGTAAGGGATCGACCAAAAGTGACAGGTAAAAGCTTACCTCCAGGCAGGCTTCTGCTCTCGCGGCCGCTAGCGCGGGTCCGGAGACGCCAAATTTGTACCGCCTTACCATCCAAGACCTGCCGCTGGAAACGGAGAAGTTGGTGCAGCGACGGCTCAAGGAGGCGATCTTGAAGACGGGTCTACTTTATGGCATCCCTAAATGTCTTCAAGCCCTCATGCCCCTGTTCGATACGTTGAGAGATGAGCAGATCGATACATACGGACCACGGTAACAAGTGGTACTCCGTCAATGGTGCAGCATTTGCTTATCATGAGAACACAGGCTGGAGGCGGCTCGGTCGGGAGTCGGCGCCAAGGAGCGGGAAGAACGCGGTAAAGAATATTTCGATATCATCTGGACTCCACAGGCCGCGCAGGCGAATCGAGAGAAGAATCTCAAGTACCATCCGGACCTCAGTAGGTGTTGTTCCCCAGGATGGCGTCTTCCTTGCTGACCGTTTCCGCCAAGGCCTGACCCAGCAGCTGCTGTACGAATGGTGGATCAGTGAAGATGCCATTCTGTCGAGGGTTGAGACGCAGATGTGCATGGCCGCAGCTTTGATCTGTTCGAATTCGCCGGTCCAGGCTCTTTGGCATACTCGGGGAATTGTACGACACGGTGGTACAATACAAGATGCGCAGTTCGCCCAAGATATTGGGTTGGCAATTGCCAGCGCATATGACTGCAAAACCGGAGAAATCACGCCCGTAGCGGAGATAGATTTTGCGGACTCAACCCCACAATGAACCCTAGCGAACCTTGGCGGGCTTGCTAGGTGGCGGAATTTGGGGTTCCATCTTGGCGTCATCCACTCGTCCGGCGCAATTGACTCCGGTGGGAACGTTAGAGATAGTCATTGATGGTGATTCTAGAGTTTTGATACGGCGAAGTACGTGATAACGCCTATAAATATTGGGAAATTTAGGTGCGAGAATCCTGTCGGGAGTTACGTCTTGACGGAAAGATCGCGCGACGCGTCAAACGCAAAACCAAAACCAGAACCAAAAACACACTCACGAAGTCGAACTTCTTATATATTTTACAGTCTGTTGTATTGTGCTTTTCACAGGAAGAGACAGCTGACGGTCTCCAGCTGCGAGAAAATGTCCACAAACGAAGCGGACTTCAACCACCCCATCCGCCGAGTTGTTACTGGGCACAATGAAGATGCAGTCGCTATCGTGACTCGAGACGATCTGATTCCTGGGAAGAAGGCCCCGCACGGGCCAGTAATCGTTCCTGTGTGGTCCACCGCCGAGCTCCCTCCCGACGTCAATTCCCCAGAAGACAAGGGACTGGCAAACACTGGAGTCGCCAATGACGGAGCTATTTTTCGGATAGTCGGCCTTCCGCCACGATCGAAGAGCGTCTTCCATCGTACCCTCACGCTGGACTACATGTTTGTGATGGAGGGGACGATTACGATGACGCTTGACGATGGGTCCAGGACGGAGCTAAAGAAGAACGACGTTGTGGTGCAGCAAGCCACAATGCACAGATGGGATAACGACACTGACGAATGGGCACGGGCACTCTTCATCCTCATCAGATCGCAACCTCCAAAAATTGGAGACAAGGTGCTCGAAGCGGACATTCCGATGAAAATTTAGGCCGCGTGATTTTGCGCCTCTGAATTCGGCATTGCTTGTTTTCAGCAGTCGCGATATTCTTCGGTTCGCCAGTTCCTCGCCGCTGAACACATAGAGATAAAAGACAGAGCTCCGAATTGAAAGCTTCATGTCAAAGAAGCAGTGAGAAGCATGGTGAGAATGGAGCAGCGGCATCCGGCGACCTGAGCGTTATCGAACGGAACCGAGTTGTTTTCTTCCAAGTGGTGGGCTCTTTTGAGGTTTTTGTTCTGCCAATTGGCTTTGATCAGCTCATTAGACTGGTCATCATTCTGGAAATAGAGATTCCCTCTGCTTTTTGAAGATGACCTACGCTACTTTCATAGCTGCGCACGGAGATTGAGGAATATTGTTTTGGTTGGCTGGTTGTTTTGAATCCGCGAGGAATGTAGAACCACATATTCCATCTGCATGTGACTCGGGAGGTGATTGCTCGACGAGGAAATACGAAACGCCATAAGCGGGCAGCCTGGGCGTATTCGATTAAAGAAAGAAACGAGGGATTCTGCATTCTCACGGTTTGGCCGCCGCTTAGCAACGTCGCGAAACCGAATACGGCAACGAAGCTGTGGGCGAGCTGAGAAGAGTCGCGGAACAGTGACCCGACGAGCCTCGGAACAGAGCGATCCCGCGTATCGCATGATCCTCCCCCTGCAAGCCTCAGTACTGCCAATTATATGGACTCATTTCCGGCCTTTGCGCAGCGCTTACTATGTACATCTCCGCTATAGCCGCTAGACCAATCTCCGGGCGTACAAGAGAAGCGCGGAACGGAAATAGTAGTTGACGATGGTGGTGGTGGTGGGAATAGATGTGACCGTACCGCGTACGCGTATTCGCATATCGTGAAAGCGACGGAATCGCCGGACCCGTCTGGATGGATGGGAGCTATAAAGGACGAAGGGGGATGGCGATGATGGCGGCCACGATGGATCCCAACTTCTTATTCCGGCGGTCTGAGGCTGCCATGCTCGAGTCATTCCTCATTCTGCTCACGGCAACATTCTCTTTCAGCGCGCCACTAATGATGCCGCCCGGAATGCATCAACATGGACGAACCCCTCGCGACCACAAGTCTGTCGCTCGAAGACGCATGCCAGGCTGCGACGATACATCCGAGCGAAAGGAGTCATGGAGAGGCGACGAGACGTGCGCAAGAGTGGGAGAAGATAGCAGGGTGGTGAGGCGCAGGTCGGCAGAGCGAGGCGAGAAGCAGCCGGGGTGCAAGTGATAAATAATAATGCGGGCTGCGTGCGCATTGTGCTTATCGACGCGGGAAGTGCACTAAGGACGAGGTTGCTGACGCGGGAACACCATGATACTCTGGGGGTCGGCATCACGGTAAGCGGTGGACGCAGCATGCCTGGTATTAATTGAGTTTCATTATGTTGACGATCTTACAGGGCGAATCAGCACGTCTCGCAGCTGGCCGGGTGACTCAAGCGGCATTGGCCTGGAGCTAGATGGACGAGCTGCGGCGAGCTCGGAAGTCAATCTAGCAGCGGCGGAAGCTGTGTGTGTATGTGTGTGTAAATGGAGGCTCAGGGCGGTGGCTTCTGGGTGAATTCAGGCAGGGTTTCAGCAACGGGCTCAAACGCTTGGATCGAGCGGTGAGCAGCGGAAATGGCTCGGAGGGTTTGGCGTTGAGGCTCGTGGGCAGCGGGCGCAATGGCAGGCGTGGTTCGATGCGGGGAAGGGGTCCTGATGACGGGCAGCGCGTCGGATCCGCGTGGCAGACAATCAATGCGACGAGGGCGAAAGATGGGGTTGCCGGGATTTGGACCAGGGATGGACGAGGGAGGCTGAGCCCGGACGAGCACACGAGCCTGATAAGGCAGGGCCGAGGGCGGCGCAGATGGGCGCAGGTGGGCGCAGGTGGTCACGGGTGGTCACAGGTGGTCGCAGGCCGTGGTAGCAGGCAGGGCAGGGCAGGGCCGGGCACGGTGCAAGGCCAGGGCTCTCAATATTGCGCGCCGGGGATGGGGGCGGCGGCAGCGCCTGGTTGGAAGGCGGCGTGGGTGCGCCCCGGCCGGGATGTGGGCGCTCGTATTGATTGGCCGCCCGTCGCCGCCCCTCCAATTTCCCTCGCGACCAACTCGACAATAAAGCCCGTCTGTCTCATTAAAGACGATCTGCCCGCGCGCCTGCCATACAAGTGAAAACGCCGACAAGACCCCTCGAGGCGCAGCATAGTCTTTTCTTCTTGTTCTTCTTCTTCTTCTTCTCCTCCTGCAATAAGCGTCTTCAAGCAGGCCTCCCAAGACCCACACCCGCCGCCCATCATCACCGCTGCCCGCCTCCGCCTCCGTCGCCGCCCCTGCCCGCCGCATTCCTACCCAGCAGTAATCTAATCCCATCAACATCAGCATCAGCATCAACATCGCCGCCATGGTCGACTGCGACAAGGACCCCGACAACTCGGCCTGCGAGAAGCCCGTCAGCGACGTGCTCAAGACCGCCGTGCCCGTGTCCATCTTCGCAGTGTAAGCCTGACAAGCAGCGCCAAGCATCGCCGGCTGCCAGCAGCGCGAAACCACTAACACTCGGCAACCAGCATCTTCCTGACCGCCGGGATTGTCTTCTACATCATCATGCGCAAGCGTCGCACAGCCGAACGCATCGCCGAGGAGAAGGCCCGCCAGAAGTACCGCGACCTGGGCTTCGATGAAGACGAGCCGCAGAAGCGCGGCAAGAAGGGCTCCAGCCCGCCTCGCGCCCCTGTTGGTCCAACGCGGACCAATAACAACAACCGCCAGAGCACCGGCCCCGGCGACTCCAGTAATTACCACGCAAACCCTAATATGTACCTGCGCAACGAAGGCAGCTCCTACCAGCTGTCCCAGCTGCATCCCTCGCTCGACGGCCAGCAGAAACCCACCGCGCAAAAGGAGTTCGTATAGTCTTCGAATAATCTTCATTTCCACTTTCCAAATTTAGTCGGCCCGTATTCCTGCCTTTTCCGGCCCTTTCCGTCTCTTTCCCTCGGCCTCTCTCGTACACGATACTCTGTACCATCACGGACCTCCCCTACCTTCGGTGTTTTCCCATTCCAGAATCTATCTTCTCGCCTCGTCGCTCACGCGAACTGGCGTGAGAGCGGCCTTTGAAACTTTCTTCCCCGTGTATACCCGACATCCTATTCCGTCTTGTCTCGGACCTGTTTCCCGGTGCTGTCGTATGCACTCCTGCTGCCACACCCGCATGGCTCGTTATGCGCGCCGGCCTTCGCTCGTGACAGCCAGGCATGGTCACCTGCCGCAGCTGCGCTGTTTTGCCTAGACGCTGAAACACCTGCCTCCACCGGTCCTCGACAACCCGCGTTTCTCGAACTCCCAAATCCTCCATATTCACGCATCCAACAAGCAGCTGGGCCAGGCTGTCCACCTGTGAGCTGAACCCTTATTGTGCGAGATAGTGAAGTTCTGATGTTGCTCTTAACGTCACAACTCCCTGGAAGATATCCGGCCTCATCTGTCGCATTCGGTCGTTCCACCTGTCGAATGTCAAGCCTCTCCAATCCGCAACCACTGGAAAGCACTTGAATAAACGCTCCTCTATCCATCGCATCCTTGGCGCTCGAGGCTCTCCCTGCTCCTCCTCAGAGTCTCCATCGAGCCCGGCAATGCTCATGGATGGGACTTCCACAGGAAGCAAGACTGCTTCCATATTAGCCTTCGCGCTACTGACTGTGGCTCCGATCTCATCAAGAAGGGTAATGCAACCCCCCTCCGCCGGATACACATTCTGGTTCTGAATCGCAATTCCGCTCCATACCATGGCTGTCAGCATCATCGAAAGATTGTGACTCGTCATGTCCCAAGAAAACATCCAGTGCGAGTCTGCAGGCGTGCAGTCACTACCTTTCTGTCTTCCTCTCGTTTTGGAACAACGATGCTTCCAACGATAGTGTAACCAGCCTTGAAACATGGTAAAAATATTCACGACGTGGTCCATGTCTTGGCATCTCGGCCGCAGCTGTTCTTCACGTCCTCTTGCTGTCGATAGCTCCCAGCGCCTCGTATGCTATCGCTATGCGTTGTGCACTGCTTTGGATGCGAGGTTCCATTTCTGGTTTGAAGCTTCGGGTATTTGCGGTACGGTCCGTCGTTCCCGTACCCGCAATTTCTCTGATGAATAATGTGCTTTTGTGAATGAGGTGTGCGCAAAACCTGGAGATGGGCAATGGATGCGACCATTCCGAAAGACTTTGCCGAGATGTCACATATTCCCTTGGCGAAGCACTACTTGGATCTCTTGTCGGTAGCTTTTGTGGCGACTGGTTCAACATGTTGTGCGGAGTGACAAAATATCGGAGACGGGAAAGCCATGCGTAACGTACTAGAGTTCGACTGGTAAGCTGCTCAAGCTCGCCGTATTAGTATAAGAAGGCGGAAGCTCTCTTTGGTCTGGATTGAAGAGAGAAATGGCCTTAAAAATTCAATGTTTAATTGGCGTTTATCAAACCCGTTCATGACGTTCGACATTTGTGGTACTACTATGAACCACGAGCCAATGAGATCTTCAGCAAAAATCCATTTACGGGTTATCACTTTGCAGCAACAACACAACACAGCTGGGGCTTGCTTTTCGCTCGGGGACGGTACCTCTTCTCCGGAATTGGCCTTACCCGAATAATGTGGGGTAGAACGAGGCGCGCGTCATGCACTCCGCATCAGCCACCCGCAATGAACCGAAGCAGACCTCCGCCGTGGCTCCGATCCAACATTTTGCAACCTCGGCCATCGTCTCTTCGCTCGAAAGTCCTTGATACATACCAATCAATGCCTGTCAAACAATGCGGCCAATGCGCACGTACCTTTACCAAAGCCGAACACCTCAAACGACATGAACGCTCTCGTATGCTTGTAGCGGTATGCCTTCCTTGTGACTTATCGCTGATTTTGGGCAGACACCCGGGAAAAGCCTTTCCGATGTAAAGAGTGCGGCAAGAGCTTCGGCAGAAGGTACGTCTCGTGTCCATTCTGGTCTTGCCACATACTCATCGAGAGATCCACAGTGATGTTCTTCACCGCCACATCAAGGGACACCGGAGCGGCTCCATCAGCAAGAATAAGGATGGAAATATGAGCGTGCATGTGATGTCCGAACCAAGAGTTACGGGGTTTCCGCCGCGGCCATCTCCAACTACCTACAAAAGTAGAAAGACGATACCTCTGGCGGAAGAGGGGCTACTTCCAGGACCAATCAATGTTTCTCCGCCGCAGCTGTTCGGGGATACGTCCGCTATCGATGAATTCGAACTCTCTCCCTCCACACGGGCTGATCCGGCCTCAGCCACGTCGGCTCTAGTAGGCATCTCCGGTGAGGCTTACTCTTGGGATTCCAACCAGGCTCAAGATATCTCATCCTTTTGTGGGTTGCAATCCCGTCATCCTGCAAATGCGGATCTCCGTCCAACACAGACCGACCCGTGGCTTTTTCCAGGTCCTGATTCACTTCCGTCTTGGCAGAGCCTCAACTTCGGCTGGAATGCAGACATTTCGGGGCTTTTTGACGGGATATCTACGGGTCAAAGCCCTGAATCTCGGTCCAGCGAGTCTGTCTCCTCTAAGGAAACCATCGACCGTTTCACCAAAGTTCGCAACGCATGGAACGTCCGCTCTCTGACGGATCCCAACGCCCATTCAGTTTGGAAATCGATCGCTCAATCGGCAGCATATAGTATAGATCTGCTACCTGGCTCAGAGGTCCCCTCCGTGCATTATCGACAGGTGGATGAAGACTGCCGGGAACGACTTTCGAGTAACTTTCACGATGCACTGGCATGGACAAATCTCTTCGAAAACACGGGTGTAGAATTGCCATCCGTTGAATTTCCATCTGCGGAGACCCTCGAATATGCTCTTGAGCAGTACTTTGTTTACTTCCATCCGTCACTCCCTTTCATACATATGCCCTCGTTCTCAACGAAGTCCGCGCCGGCTCCTTTACTACTCTCCATGTGTCTTGTCGGTCTTGTTGTCCTTCGCAATGGAAGCAATATGGACTTCCTCGATAGAGCTTTTGAGGTACTCCGGTCGTGCTAGGACAACTTCCCATACTTCAGCTGACGGTGTTCAGACTCTCAGATGTGTTCTTGCAGTCAGCTTGACTTCTCCCGCCTCCGCGAATTCCGACAAAGAGTCGCCTTTACCATCTTTGGCAGCTGCTCTACTTGTTTTGAATGCTGCTGCATTGCTTGAGGTAGTCTGCACAATTCTACATCTAAAAGGATCAAAGCTAAAGTTGACACAATTTTTCAGTGTGAGGGTCGAGTCGCCCAAACACATGCACTATGTGTCACCGCCCTGTCAGTTAGTAATACTAATCCTTTTGTTCGACCATGACCGTAACCCATCGCAGGTAGCACGATCCCGTGGGCTCTTCTCGACCTCCGAGGAAGGTTTAAAAGACGATTTTTCGCAGATAGTTACGGATACAGAAGCAAGATGGCAGGCATGGAGTAGGTTGGAGAGTGCACGACGGTAGAGTAGCCCTAGCCACCCATTCCTTCGACCCACGCTAACCAGTGCAAGACTCACCATCGGGCTCTTGGAGATAGACGTATGGTTTTCGACCTACCTTTCCGAGTCGCCGATTGCACGTCCTGAAAGCACATCCCTCGTCTGCCCGGCCGACGACGCTCTTTTCGCCGCCCCCTCAGCGCAGGCCTGGCAGAAACGCTACGAGAGCCAACAAGCCAGCAAAACTCCTCGCCTCACCCTCACCTCTCTCCCAGACTCCTCGGCCGCCCTCCAACACCCTAAAAATCTCCCTTCCCTCCTCCTCCTCCTCGACATCCAAATCACAGCCGCCCACCACCGCCTCCTCTCTCCCACCACCACCACCACCAACCCCGACCCCAATCCCCCCTACCAAACCTTCCTCTCCCACCCCTCCTCCGCCCACCTCGCCCCCGCCCTCCTCTCCCTCACACCACCCGCCCATCCGCCGCGGCAAACGCTGCCCCTCCCCACCCTCCTCCGCCACCACGCCCTCCACACGCACCTGCTCGCGCCGCTGCCCCTCCTCTCCCTCGCCGCGGGCCGCGCCGGCCCCGCCGCCGCCCAGCGCGCGCTCGCGCCCCTCGCCGCCTGGGCCGCCACCCCGCCCGCGCGCCGCGCGGCGCTGCACGCGGCGCAGGCGTTCGCGCTGCTGAAGGGCCGGCGCGTCGCGGACGACGTGGGCGGGGCGGTCGTCGGGCTGTGGCTGTTCGAGGCGAGCTTGGTGCTGGGGTTGTACGTGTTGGGGATGCCTGCCGTGCGGGAGAGCGAGGGCGAGGAGGTGGTGGAGATTCTGGAGGCGGCGGTGGATTGGGCGCGTGTCGGGGCGGTCGGGTACGTTGGGCTGGAGGGGGGAGGGACGGCGGCTGAGGATGTCGGTGCCGCGGATGACGGTGCTGCAGCGGCGGCGGTCAAATTCATCAGGGATGGAGGCGCGTTCACGGCGAACGGGACGGTGATTACGGGCGGGCGGTTGGCGGCGCGGCGGTGCTTGATGCATTTCGCGTATCTGATGGAGGGCCTGGGGAAGTGGAAGACGAGGTCGCTGGCGGAGGTGCTGAAGGCTCTGAGTAGGGGCCCCAGCAGCGCGGACGACGCGGAGATATGGTAGCTTTCCGGTTGAAGGTTGTCTTGCTTAAGGTGTCGGTAGCGTCGGTTCCTATTGAGTAAAGGGTCCAGGATTACTCGAGACTAATTCGTCGCTAACTCTTCTTCCTGAGAAAGTATGGGGGCCCCACATTGGCAGAGGCGTCCTCCCACAGTGAGGATGTGGGGCCCCTCAGCTTGCATAAGCTGGGAATGCGGGATATGCGGGAAACACCCACATCTTACCCCAGAGATCGCGTGGAAAGACGTGGCTCGCATGATGGCTATTTAAGCGCTCATGGGTACGAGGAAGCATCCCGTGGGCTAAGTACCCTTCCACCTCAACCGCATCCTTACACCTAGCGCAGTTCAAAAGACGATGAATACAATGGATTACACGCCTGATTCCTTGTATACAGAGCTACCCCGCCTCCTACTTCGCCTTGTTGCCTTGGCAGGTCTAGCGGGAATCGTTATCACCGCTGTCAACTACACCAAAGTACTACTTTTGCGTCGCCATCTTCCGCCCGGGCCTTTCCCGTTACCGATCATCGGGAACCACTACCGTATTCCGACACGTAAACCGTGGATAAAATTCGAAGAATGGAGCCAGAGATACAACAATCCCATGATAACCATCTGGCTTGGCAGTAAACCCGTCATCATCCTCAACGACGCCTGGACTGCTT
Organism: Neoscytalidium dimidiatum; assembly: GCA_037367355.1. NCBI lineage: Eukaryota > Fungi > Ascomycota > Dothideomycetes > Botryosphaeriales > Botryosphaeriaceae > Neoscytalidium > Neoscytalidium dimidiatum. The sequence continues at coordinate 2,555,070 of CM074697.1, read as the reverse complement.
CGGACTTGTTTGAGAAGCGGGCAGAAATCTATTCGTCGAGGCCGCACCTCATCGCAATGGGGGATTTGATTGACGCGACCGACACTAATCAGGTAGCCTTGGTCTATGGTGACCGCTGGAGGCTGCACAGGAAGCTCACGGTATGTTCCCGTATCACCTCTTCGTTCTGCAACCCATCTGATGCTCGCAGCACTCGGTCGTCGGGACCCAAGCCGTTCGGAATTACCGATCATTTCAAGCGGACGAGTCAAAGATCTTAACCCTGGACCTTCTGGAGGACCCTTCCGACTACGTCATGTCGATTGAGCGCTACTCCGTCTCCACCGTCTCAATCATCGGCTGGGGCAGACGCATCTCCCACAAAAACGACTACGTGGCCCAGAAGGCACTCGAGGTCATGGAAGGCGTCAACCTGATCATCCCGGGCTACCTCCTGCTCGAATCGCTCGAAATGCTCGCCAAGCTCCCCGCCTGGCTCTACCGCCTCCCGTCAATGATCAGGGCCGGCGCCTCAGCGCAGTGGAAGTACTTCTACGCCCTCAGCAAAGAAGCCTCCGCCTCGACCAACCCCAGCTTCTCGCGCACCCTCCTCCAAGTCCAGAAGGAGCAGAGCCTCGACGACGTCGAGGTCGCCGCGCTGACCAGCAACCTCGTCGGCGGCGGCGTCGACACCACCAGCTCCTCCATCATCTCCGCCATCCTCGCCATGTGCGCGTTCCCAGACGTGCAGGCCAAAGCGCAAGCCGAGCTCGACCGCGTGGTCGGCGGCGTCGACAACAACGACGACGCCGTCCGCTCGCCCACCTGGGACGACGAGCCCCGCCTCCCGTACGTGCAGGCGCTGGTCAAGGAGATCCTGCGCTGGCGCACCGTCACCATCCTCGGCGGCATCCCGCACGCGCCCGTCCGCGACGACGTCTACCGCGGCTACCGCATCCCGGCCGGCACGCAGCTCACCTGCAACGTCTGGGCCATCCACCGCCACCCGCGCGAGTTCCCCGACCCGGACGCCGTCCGCCCGGAGCGGTACCTGGACGGCGGCCCGTCGCGCCCCGAGTACCCGAACCGGCGCGGGCACAACGCGTTCGGGTGGGGCAGGCGGCAGTGCAGCGGGCAGCCGCTGGCGGAGCAGTCGCTGTTCATGGCGCTGGCGCGGCTGCTGTGGGCGTTCAGGATCGAGCCCGGGCTGGACGAGAACGTGAGTCGCTGTGGAGCTGTCGTACCGGGCGTTGCGAACTGACGGGCTTGCAGGGCGATGAGGTGAAGCCGGACATCTTCGCCTACAACGACAGCGAGAACATGAGGCCCTTGCCTTTCAAGGCCAGGTTCACTCCGCGCTCGGAGAAGATCAGAGAGCTGTTGAAGACGGAAGCGGCTGAAGCGAGGGAGAGGCTGGCCGTGTATGATGGGGAGACGAAGTTGACAGTCGAGTCCGTTTTATCTGGCCAGGCGGCACCTGAGAAGGCCCTCCAGCCTCTTTGAGAATGAGACGAACGGGCACATTCGCTGCTCAGTAGCTAGTCGGTTAGGTCCTCGCAGTTGATGGCATTGTGGAGGAATGGATTAGCCGTTGGAAGCTCACAGGTCTTGGAAACTGTGTTACCTTGGTCGTTGGAACTTGGAAGCTGGAATATGTTTAACTGCATATTCAGATCTCTGTGAAAGAGGTCCTGGGAATACTCTGGAAACTTGTGACTCCAATTCCCTATTTTCAGACAGTCTGCAGTGCTTTCCGAGTCAGATCACCGGGCCCTGCTTCAGCCAACTTATTTACTTGGATATACGTAGGGTCGGTAGTGAAGCCACCTGTCCCAGGCAATGCAAGGCTACCAGAAAGTACCGCGCATTACCGATGTCGTTGACTCACTTCATTGAGATCCTGCACATTATAAAATTGATTTTGCGTTTCACGTCCGCGCCATTTCGTACGAATCGGCCCTTGGGGCCGTTGCTATGACTTCAATCGCTCATGAATAAAAAGTTCCCGGCGTATCGATCCTCAAATCAAGGCCATTCTTGACATCGAAAGCTATAGAGTCATCGTTGGTACCAGCGCCCAGAGCAGTACTTCCACTAACAAAAGCAATCGAATTTGATACAGCACGGAGCTTGTAAGATACGGGCATCGATGAGGAAGCGCTGCGCAGAGGCAATGGAACACGGAGAACACCTGAACGTCAGCTTTGGCAAAGGGGATAAAACCAGATGATTTCTGTTGGAAACCAAGGTACGAAAAGGCCCACATCGAGTCCTGATGATACCGAAAAATGTTTGTAATGATAATGGAAGTGATCGGAGAGTAATGTGCAACGGAACATTTCGTTTGATTATCAAAAGATTTCGGCACCATTCAGCGGAAGTGATACGCATGTGGCTGTTTGATTATGTCACCGGAGCCGCGTCAGATGAAATTAGGCTCGGAGGATCGCTGGAGCGCGGACGACCTCGTTTAGTCTAGAATCCTGATGGAGTGGAGAACCACGGCGTTGCTGAACAAATTGCGGGGGCAAGTCACAGTTACGAATGCTTGCCGGGTCTGAAGCAGAAACATGGGAGACCGAATGGGAACAGATGGCACCGAACAAGATTGTGTAGTGAGCAGATGACCCAAGAAATGCCGAGATTCTGTGTTGGTCACTTCAGCTACCCAGCCAAAAACACTCACCACAATGGTCACGGTGCAGATCCAAGTATTCTCACAACGCAGGAGAAAGAACAGCCAGCCAACGTGGAGAATGAATTGGAGAAATGCCATAGGCCCACGCCTAATCAGTAGAATATGTAGAGTCCATCACGCATTTGTTCCTTGTCCGCCTACGAGCCGTACTTCTTGTCCTTATCCGGGATGGGGAAATCGGAGCCGGTAGTGGACTTGTATTTGGCACGGATGAAGTCGGAGATCTGCTCGTCTTTGGCCTGCTCGATGGCGCTTTCGTTGCTCTGGTCTCCCTGGCCGAGGAACTTCTCTTGTACGAAGTCGACGCCTGCAAGATGGAATAAGGTCAGCGTTACGGTGATGGATGAGCGCGGGTGAGAGGCAAACCCTTGTCGAGCAAATCCTCGTTCTTCTCGCTCTCCTTGCCGCCACCAGCCATGCTGTTGACCTTGTCCATGAAGCCACCGCTGGACTTCTGCTCGGTCTCTTCCTTCTTGCTCTCGGAGGAGCCGCCGGCGAGCTTGTTGACGAAGTCCATGCTCTTGGAGTGAAGAATTTATCTGGCGGATCAGAGGGTGACAACCGGGTCTTTGAAAAGTGTTGGATTGGTGTTTGTAGTGAGTGCGGGGGCGGGGTTTCTGGTCTTATCACCATTGGGAGCTGAGACTGCTTGGCGGGCTAAGTCTCACAAGCCAAGAGCGGGCTTAACAGGGTGACATCATCGCGCCTCTTCAGCCGGTTTCAAGACCAAGCTTTCAGCTGGCTCTGTCCTACGAGAAATCAAACAGGAGTCAGGCGCAGCTGGATCATACCGTTTGATTTGGCGTCCGGCACTTGGCATCGCCTAGCGCGCAGCAAACTGATAGCATTCAGCTGTATGTGTTGTGATAATTTGCGCACTAGCGGCGATTCTGCCCAGGCACGGAGCGAACGCGCCATAGAAACCCCTGCCGTGCTTCTGTTTACCAACCTAATTGAACCCGAGCTCCACAGATCGGCCCTTGCTTCAATCAGCAAGGGCACAGCCACAACGACATGGAATAACACCCCGGTACACACGTCGGAACTGTAGCCTTTGTGTTTGATCCGTGTACCTTTCGCTATTTGAATGTACCCGGCTCCTTCCGCCTGCATGTGTTCCCTCAGCGTCGGTCGCGTGCTACGAATTTTGATGACGCCACTCCAAATCTTTGGCAGGGACTGCTTCAGGATGTCTCCAATCCGCTTGTATCAGTCTAATAGGCACGAAAGATATCGAGCTCTGGGTACGGCGATGCATCACACGCATAAGCAAACGATGCTTACATTCGCGCTCGATTGGGTATTCGCGAGACCACCAATGTATCTCTCTGTCGCACATTGCATCAAATAGTGCTAAGCGCCTCTTACTGTGACTGGAAGACGGCCAAGTACATGCGCTAGGCGGTGAGCGCAAGAGCTCTGAGGCGCCGTCTCCGACTTCGACCTAACACTAAGTAATTGGCCCCACCGCGAAAGCCATGCCAGACACAAATCATCAGTCCAATATTCAGTTATTGAAGATAGATAAGGCACGGCTTCCAATTTCCTTTGAGTTCTGGCTTCATGGGCCAAATTTAGACAACGTTCCAACAAAGGCCACAAGTAGTCCAGAGATGAGCAAATGACCACCCATCAAGGAGGCCAGGCAGGAGCCGCCGCCCAGCCAGGAAATGCAGCGATTCTTTCAAGTCGCCCGCACAAGGACGCAGAGACGACGACGTCGTGGGCTTTTGATGATAAGAAAGAGAAGAGGGCTTTGGGAGGAGTCGTTGCGCTTGGCTGGCTTGCAGGAACACGGGGAGTAGGGTAGAGTATTCGTTCACGGCCCAGGGAGTGGCACATCGCTAGCAGTCTTGCAGGTTTTGGCGTTTTGATTCGACTTCTGGTCTTGAATTCGGTACATAACAACTACTGATGGTGAAAAGGTGGATAGAGACAGAATAGCAAGCAATCCCGTAAGTATAAAGCAATGTGAGAACTGGCTATCAAAATAAATGTATTCGAGATGAAAGAGCAACACTCAATGACAGACTTCAAACCCAAGCTTTCTCGAGCTTGGGCTCCCAGTTGGCGTCGATGAAGGGGACATTGGCATCGCCAAAGCTTGTTGTCGAGAGAGCATTCTGGGCCTCGGGAGTCATCGTCGCCCAGTCCCACATCGGGTACTCTTTGCCTGGGCTGGTCTTGAATTGGAGTTCGTGGTTGGTGGGGAAATTGGTGAAGTATTCAACCTGTGGATGGGTGCCATCCCGCGTTTGCGGCGTCTTCGTCGTCTTATAGCCACTGTGGCTGGAAGCAGCAGCACCGAGCAGGGTCGGGTTTGCAGAGGTGCCATCGTTGATCCAGACAACAATATGTTCCCAATCATGGCGGTGGGCGCCGGCGGAGACGCCATCATTCGGTTGGTCCTTGGGAAAGTACCAGGCATACATGATGGCATAACGGTCCTTGTATTTGCCCGCCCTCACATATGTCTGGCCTTTGGTCTCATCTCTGCAACCGCCTGTCGAGCTTCCTGTATCCTGAAGACCGCCGCTGTGTTTCGTGTCAATCAAAGGACATATCTGAGGGAGCTGCTGTCTACATACCTGTCGGACTGAAAAAGTACGACGCCGCACTGTTTTGCAGTGCTGGCTAGTGGCCTTATATAGTCCTACACACCCCCTCACCGGTGGCGCGATGAGAAGAGCGGTATTGGTGGAACAGGTGCGCTTTTTCTTGCTCTTGACGATTGGATGATGATTTTTTTCTGGCTGATGCACCGCATGTGCGCGGTTCGAACGCAGAATCTGAAGTAGACTGAATAGGTGTTGGTACCCTAGTGTGTGTTGGTGTGTCCTAGTTTTGATGTTTGGAACACTGAATGTTGCAAATGGAAGCCACATCGCGAAATCCGGGCTCATAACTGTCGGACTGAAAAAGTACGACGCCGCACTGTTTTGCAGTGCTGGCTAGTGGCCTTATATAGTCCTACAATACCTAGTATCTCCCTTATCATTGACGGCAGTGTATGGTTGACAGCCGGATGCAATGTGCAAGTACGGCTCGTACCTCTTGATATTATCGCCTTCGGCACCACTTCTGATATCTTCAGCATGAGGAGAGAGGGAATCGTGCGGCACAACGGCGCGTGCTTCCAACGGTGCGCCTGAAGCGCATGTGGTGAGAGCAATGAGAGAGACAATCGTGCTGAACAGCATGATGAAGGTAATGAATGATCTCGAATTGAAGACTGTAGACTGTTGAATTTTGTAGATGATTGCTTTGTCTTTTTCTGGTTGCAGGCGGCGGCCATTATATAGACGGATCGGAATACTCTTGACTCGATCAGATATATAAAGTAAACTGAAGACAACAGTCTGACTCTTGGAATAGCAATGCAAGGGCCTGAAGGTGAGCCTGACCGGGGTCATTGCACCCTGGTGGGCATGTTATGCAGCCCACACCTGGCGATGAGCGCCCCGGTTTTCCTGACCGACCTTAGCCATTCGAACCTTCTCGTTTGAAGAAGGACTCATTGCTACAGACCATTCGTGTTCGTGTTTGCGTGATTTATTAGATTTTCTGACAGGCATTGATCTACCTTGTGGTGGTGATCTTCACAGAGAGAGCGTCACCGCCTATGTAGCCTCAGCCGAGCCGCCGAGCAGCCCATGTCACCAGGCGTTCGGGTCAGCTTTCAACATCTCTGTTGTGCAATACTCAGCTGTCAAGACCCACAGCGGAGAGCCAAGCGGACCAGAATTTGTCGACGCTATGCATAGACCATAGAAAGTAACAAACTCACTGACTGGTGTCTTATGTTAATCATGGAGAGAGCCTTCACATGCTCCGGCAATTGCGGCAATTCGGGCTAAAAGGCCGCCCTTTCACAGATGGGCCAATCAAATGCGAAGTAATCGTGAATTTAAGCTAAGAATAGTAGAAACAATGGACGAATCGGTATATGGGCGGGAGTTTCAGCAGCCGGGACAATGCAGAGCCTCGTTCGACAACCGGGAAAAGTCTGGGGTGGGCCTGTGAAGCTCTCGGGAACAAATCCGCTGTTTGGTCCTTTAATATCATATGCTTATACATGCCTCGGCCTGAAGAAGTCGTAAGACCTATAAGGACTATAGGCCAGCGTTTCCTAGGGCAGAGGTGGCGTAGGGCACTGTTACTTTATCGAATGATCCTGCTTGGCCGCGACGCAAGCACACATGCATCTTTGGTTCCCGTGCCTAGCTGAATAGCACTAGAAGGTCTACACAATGTCGATGAGTTCACCTGATGTGTCTTAACGCTTTCCTGTTCGCGAAACTTAGTCTTGTGTTGCAGAACGGAAGGCCGGATACGAAAGCTGTCGAAAGTCGCAATTTGCGGCGAAGAGTTCCAAACTTGGCATTGTAGATGGCAACTCTGTTTTGTCCATGATTGACATAACCTTGTCGGGTAGTACTCGATCTTCGCGACCTCGGATTCCATTTCATGCGTTTTGCGGCTGAAGAAAGAAAGGATTAATAAAGTTAGTTAAGCATAGGGATAACAAAGTTAATCTCGCCACAGCCGTATTGTATACGAGAAGCTTTCGCGCTAGGGCCATGCGAAAGCCTTGTGCTGAGGTGATCCACCTAGAGCCACCTCCAGCGTTGCTAACAGCGACAAGCGGTATTGAGCGAAGAAAGATCATGGTGAGACGATTTTCTTTGTTTATGTTTGCGAGCTTTCTTTTTAGTGAATTCAAGGGAACAACGAATGAAGATATTCGTAAATCAAGAAAGGAAGCGAAAGAGCGCTCAGGCACTGAGTGGATACAAGAGCCGGAAACGATCGGCTAGTGCAGGTCCTCACGCCACCTCGACTTACTGTGTAGACGATCACGCGCAGAAATGGCCAGGGTGTGAACAGGATGTGGAAGCGGATGGACAATGAGACTTTAGCTAACGCAGGGGAAACGACAAGCCGAATACCGGTCTGCGGAATAGAGAATCTGTCACGAATCAGTTTCGCCTGCGAGACGTCACATTTCAGCGGAACAGAACGGGGACAGGCGTAGAAATAAGCTTGACCGACTGTCGGGAACTAGGCGGGCCTGAAACGCGCACACCCGAGGCTCCGCCCTCCGCAGTAACGTCCATATTAGTTCCGGCCCCACTTGCTCTTCTACTTTCCACGTTTCTTCGTTCATGGCTTTCAAGTCTCTGCCACTCCTCTGCTGCAAAATTAGCAAGCATCCACCAATAGAGCGAAATATGGCCTTCGGATGAAAGCCCCGTATCGTATTGAACTTGGCCAATGAACTCTTGTCCATCTTCGGCTGATGGCTCATACGTCCTCATACTGTCTTTCACAATCCCTTGTTCTACAACGTCTTCATTTCCACTATCCACGGCCACCTATTTCTACGTCCATTTACTACGCAAAATAGATGCGTTCGATGCAGCCCTTCAAGCGACACTCAATTTTTTCCTCATGAGCCTGTTGGTCGGTAAGGTCAACCTCACATCTTCTACAGAACGAGTTCTTGCCCTCTAGGAGTCTTGATAGAGATCCAGGTCATGCCCATTGGTGAATCAGCTTAAACAGGTGCAGTACAGAGCGTATTATATGTGGAACAAGTTTCTCAGGTTCAAAATAACGTCTTGTTTGGGACTGTGGGCAATTCCAGTTCTCCCAGTGTTCCCTGGCGCCTGCTTCCCACCTCTATTGTCGGCTGATCCATGTAATAGTCTGCATTTTCATTCTCGTTGGAGTTGATCACAGAGAAGAGCCATGTTACACGAGTGATTCCCAGTGCTGCTTCAACAGATAAGACTCAACGTCCAGATATTGATAATCACCACGCGCCCACTGATGTGTGCTCATGTAGATGACATGCGACCTAGCCAACCTAGACCTCTCGAGAACTTCGGGCATGAGAGGGACACTCTCTTTAACCTTCTCGAGCTGCTGCACAGGACTTTTGTGAATGTAGAGTGTAGCTGTCAATACAGTTGATCGAAAGGTGAGACAAAACCAAGGGTACTGTAATGTCGATCATGTTTTCTTTTTTTTAAACCCCTCTCTTGCTCCTTACCACATCATATCGGACGCTGAAAGGCTCCATGGCGAGTCTACATTAGAAGTTCTGGACACTTATTTAATGGTATGCCCTTATCTCCCGAAAGAAGTTATGCGGTACCGTCTTTTCTTGTCTCAGATAATATATATATATATGTATGATTTTTAGTGTGCTATAGGTCAGCCCCCTATACGTCTGCCTGTACTATAGTAGTAGAGGAACAAAAACTCACAAAGCTCAAATCTCCGCTTGGATGACTGTGGCACGAATGTCACGTCAACGTTGACTTCCGCTAAATCATCGGCGTGAGGAAATAGAGGAGAGAAAGCGGTTTAGCAGTACCTTCCCACATGTTCTCGAATATCTGGCCATACTTCCATACAGCCTCGCCGATTTCAACCTCCAATCAGGTCAGTTTTGACGGAGAGAAGAGGCCTGCAATCGTAGGCCAGTTTCCACGCATAGAAGGCGACGTTATGAGAGTCACACATCCTCTTATATCTCCCCGTTTTATTCTTCGGCTGGAACGCGACAGGGTGTGGACGATGGGCGAGGTGATGAAAGCAGCAGCTACCTACATAAGTGTCTATATAGGTAAGTGAAACGGCGCTTACAGTAACAAAGGCAGTAGAGGTCTGAGGAGCGGTCTTGGGGACGACTCTTGGAAAACTGTAGCGGGGTACATACCACGTGACAACGCGGCCTCTTGAACCGAGCCGCTCCGCAGCGCCAAGCACGTCGTTAAGGTTACGCACGTGCCACAACCCAACCTTGACACTTAGCTCCAGTCACCCTCACAAACTTGTTCTACCCTCCTATCTCTTCCCCATCAACTTCCGCTCGCATTCCTTACACTTTAAGCAGCATTATAGGCTGCCTGGTACCGTTTCCACCTGCCGCGCCGCCCCTCTACTACTTCTGCTTTCTGCTTTGCCACCCCTCTACACGTAACCAACTCCACATTACCGGCGTCGTGCGGGCTCTCCGGCCGTCCGCCTGCCCGTCGTAGTGCCAGCATTCTCGGCATATGCCCGTCTGCCAGCCTCGACGCCGTGCAGGTGCTCCTGCTTTCGTCAGCCTGCCGCGCCGGTACCCGAGTCAAGGCTGCTCGCTTCGAAGCCTGGGTGGGCGGGTGTTCGACACAACTACACTGTGTCAGGCTTTCTTTTATGTTATGAGCGCTAATCAGAAACAGGTGCTGAACTATGGCTGATGACACATTCTCCATTCCGGTTTATGATATAGCTCTGAGGCAGTTGCAACATTACGTAGCGTCCGATCTATACCCCCTCCTTCCCTCCTCCAGCAGGCGGCTAAAAGAAAAAAATAAGAAAAATCTTCTTCCGTCCTCCCCTTCTTCCGTCCTTCCCTCCTTCCCCAAATAGGCCTTAATATTCGTTTGTGTAGACAGGGAATACCTGATTAGAATCGAGCAGTCTTGCGTCTTATCACCGAATACCGAATGCGGACTGAGCCAGGCGTTCGCGTACGAAAATGGCGGAACAGACTTTCCCACGGTTCATTATGAGACCACTCCCCCTAAGCAACTCACACTTAAGATCCGGAATAAATTGCCGAGGAGGGCATATAGCATAGAGAATGTATGGCCATATTTATTACATGTGCGTATAAGCGTTTAGGCGAACAACCGCGCGGGCTTGCGATAGGTATCAACCGTCGTTCACGTTACCCTATGAATCCTACTGTTAGCGTGATCTAACTCTATACGTCATTCCGATAAACCTCTTCAAACGACTACCTGGAGCTCCTCCACAGTCCGTTTCCGATTTCCTGTAGAATTGCTGCAGAACGGTTTCTCTTCAGGAAAAGATCATCTGCTGGTGCTACTAGCGCAATCCTTCGAACTGAAACGAGGCAATTACTTTTGACGATAAAGACCAGTGGACGCGCAAGGCACCCTTCACTAAATGTTCTTCAGTCACACGAAGAACACACGCCACTCATTTGTGGGACAAGCAGACTGAAAAGCGGACCTGTAGCAGTACAGCTGTTCCTACAGGACGATATGTGGCGAAGTCAGCCTTGCTGCAGATCAGCGCAAGGATGACACACCAATAAAACGGCCGTCAGCCGTTCGACTAACCCCACTGGCCTTCATGTGAAAGAGAACTAGCAGGTCTAATGCCTGATGCGGGTAGCACAAAGGCCCATCAGGACACGGCCGGTAAGCGTGCAGACTGCTGCCTGGTAAGGACTGCAGATCCGTTTCCCTAAATCCGACCAGTCAAACACGTCAAGCCGCGCAAGGCAACAGCCACCGGCTGGAAGCAACTCGCAGCCACCGCCTTGTGCGGAATTCACGCGGCCCTTCCACGCATAGCTCAGACAGATGTCTATAAAACATCGATACCCGACTAACTAGACACTAGCAAAGAAACCTTGCCCACCTCCCCTTCCCGCACTCAACCTTCTTCCCTCACCACCACCACCACCACCATGGGCGATAACACAGTCAACCCTGCCTCCGTTCCCAACGAAAGCGACGACACCTCAACCGCAACCACCATCTTCGCCGCCTACCACGCCCACTCGTCCGCGCAACGCATCTCCTCCGACACCGTGATCCAGTCCGCCCTGCGCCGCGCCTACCCCTCGCACCACCTCGCCGTGACGCCATGCAACCTGCTCGCCTACGCCAAAGCGGGCCACGCCACCGCGACGCCGATCACCGGCAAAGACGGCGACGACGACGGCATCGTCCCGCTCCTGCGCACCCGCACGTACGACCCGCCCGCGCGCCGCCTGGACGGCACGCCCGGCACGCTGGCGGACGCGGTGACGTTCGGGCTGTACGGCTACGCGTGGCGCGGCGAGGCGTTCCGGGTGTACGCGGCCGAGGCGCAGAACAGCCCGTTCTGCCAGCCGGAGACGCGGTACTACGTGCTCAAGGAGCCGGCGGGCGGGGAGGAGGTGCAGGCGGGGACTCGCAGCGCGCCGACGGACGCGCTGCTGCTGGCGGCGAACGCGTGGGCGGAGCAGAGCCACGACGAGGTGTGGGTGTTCGATCAGGGCCGGTGGCGGAAGGACCGGGAGTTGTGGGAGGCGGTGAGGGAGGTGGACTACGACGGGATCGTGCTGGAGGGGGAGATGAAGGAGGCGATCATGCGGGATGTGGTGGGGTTCTTTGCGGCGAGGGAGCAGTACAGGTATTTTGGGACGCCGTGGAAGGTGAGTCATCCCTCTCCGTCTCCCCCGGATTTCGAGACGTCGGTTGAGCGTGGGTGGCTGACTGTCAGCTGCAGCGCGGTTTGATCTTCCATGGGACCCCCGGCAATGGCAAGACGATGACGGTCAAGGCCATCATGAAGACCCTCATGGAGCGGCCGGACCCCATCCCGACGCTGTACGTCAAGACGTTCGCGCAAAGGGGCTTCGGTCCGCAGCAGTCCGTGAGGCAGATTTTTACCAAAGCCCGGAGGACGGCACCGTGCTTGCTACTGTTTGAGGACGTGGACTCTCTTGTGAAGGAGGAAGTGAGGTCGTACTTCCTGAACGAGATCGATGGGCTTGAAAACAACGACGGTATCCTGATGATCGGGTCCACCAACAACCGTAAGTTAACTATCTGAATATTTTCTGACACCAGCTAACGTCTTTGCAGTGGATAAATTGGATCCCGGTCTGTCCAAGCGCCCGTCTCGCTTTGACAGAAAGTACCGTTTCAAGACTCCATCCCTCGAGGAACGCATCCGCTACTGCGACGGATGGAGGAACAAGTTCGTCGATAATCCCGATCTCAAGACCGAGCCCGCAACATCTAGACGCATTGCGGAGCTCACTGAAGGGTTCAGTTTTGCATACCTGAAGGAGGCCTGGGTGGCTTCTCTACTCACTTTACTCTACTCGACCTCGTCGACTAATACACAGGAGGCGTCGGGAAAGTTGCCGGAGACACTGGAGAAACAGATCGGAATCCTGAGAGCGGAAATGGCTGAAGGCGAGGGGAAGAAGCCGGATGAAAAAGAGAAACCAGAGAAGAAGAAAGATTAAGTACCACGCCGGCTGTAGAGCTCTTTCATAAACGCTGAGGGACTGAAGATTTAATTTGTGGTTCTCCTATTTTTCCTGACTTAAAAAAGTCACAGACTGTTTTGTACACAGAGATTGGCATAAGCTTTTAAGAGATGACAGGAAGGATAATATGACTGTCATATTGGCCTCCAGTGTGTACTACATGCCTCCCGACGTTCTCATCTTGTGGCTCGTCGAATCGAAGCATCTCGACTTCCGGCAAACGAAGATCATGCCCTGCAACCCTCAACATAACACCCTCGCCTTTCTCAAACACCATTCCTATAGGCCAAACGGGGATCTCTAGAGGTACAATTGTACCAGCTGGGATCGGCTCACTCCTAGTCGAAGTGTAGAACGGCCTCCCGTCACGGTATTCTTTCGTGCAGCTGTGACTCGCGCGGAGCATTCCGTCTGGGCCCAAGAACTTCGCGACGTTCGTGTCTGGGACCTCTTCCTCTGGGACTGGGCATGGGTAGTTGAGGTGCGTTAGTGGTCGGCCATCTCGGCTGATCTTGCGAACCTGCACGTGGACATCGAGATCATCTTTCTCCTTGCAGGACATCCATAGTTTCACAACGGGGTAGCCGGCAAGCTCGGTGTACTTGTCGAATGTGACGGTGAAGTCCTGCAATTGTCAGAGTTGAGATCCGAGGCTGACTGTGCGCACTTACTAGACTATCTGACAGGCTGTGCGATTCGTATGAAGCAGAAGCTTCAATCTGCGGCGGTGAAAGATTGAGCTTCCTCTGCTTCGAGTCGAGGTAGTACATGACCTCCTTCGTGCGCGGGATCGGCCAAGCTTCTTCGGGTCTTTCAATGATGGTCTTTGCGGGGCTGCCGGTGAACCCAAGCAGAGAGATGCGAAATCGTGGTGTCTTCTCCCAGTCGTTATCGATGCCCTTGCAGTAGCGATCGTAGAATTGTTGGAGCTCGTCATTAACTTCATCGCGGTAGATGTCATGCCCTGGAAAGCATTATGAAATTGTCATCAAACTGCGATGTGACTGGCGAACTCACATTCTTGCGATGCATGTACGCGGAGCCACTTTTTCTCGGTCTGAGCCTTGACGAAGGTCTGGAATGATCCCTCAGAGTGGATACCAGTACTACCAAATCGAGTCAGCAAAGATAAGAAAGCAAGCACGGTTGAGACTTACGAGTACGAGGCTGTAAGATAGAGCGGCACATCCTTGATGTTCTCGACTCTGATGGTCTTGTCCTCCCAGTATGCATCGTGGAACGGATGTTTTGAGTACATTGCTACCAGGTTTTCGCCACTATTGTGGCCTTTGTAGGCGTCAATACTACGTTTTCTACTCGGTGAAATCGAGATAACACACCGGCAAGGCCTTTAAGAATCATGTCCATGAACTTCAGGCGGGGCACGCCGCCACGAACTGCTTGTTGACGATAGACATCGGTGATGGCTTCCCAAGGAGCAAGAGCCTTGACTGCAGGGTGACTGAGGCGCGACGCAAAGTTTATCTGCGAGATGGCAAGCCATGAGTTACCGCTTAGATGGATTAGCGAGAAGGTAGACCCACGGTGCGGGGCGGAGGCCAACTTACGCAAAGGCAACTGAGCCATTACACCATGGCTGCTTGTAAACCCAGTCGATGACGTCGTACACATCCTCGGCTTCTTGCTGTCCCCAGAAGACCATGTTGCCTTCGGAATCTCCACAGCCGCGGGCGTCGATGTTGATGATGGCGTACCCCCTCTCAGCCCACTCGGCTGGATCGGGGGCCTGGAACATAAGAAGGTGGTATATCAGCCTACGGGGACTTGGCAAGTGACGCCGCCAATTAATACCTCAAACTTCTCGTAGCCGGAAGTCCTGTCCAAAGGAATTCCCATGCGATATGGGCCCATGGTGTCGTAGTGCATGGGGCCTGACTCATGTCAGCGCACTATATGAGTAATCCAGTCGGCTCGGGACCCTCACCCCTTCCAGTCTTCCCATATGGGCTCCAAGGAATTACAGCAGGGACCTTCCCGTCTTCTCGATCGGACGTGGCGGGTCGGAATATGTCCGTGTAGATGGTGACACCATCGCGGAGCTTGATGGCCACGTCCTTCTCAAATACTGTCTCTACGCCGAACGGTCTCCTTCCGGGCTCTTTCGTGTGGCCTTTGGGAAACGTTTGCTTTGAAGGGTTGAAGCCATCGTAATGATAGGAAGGGTATTGAGCTGGAGGAACAAGCTTCTCGAAAATGACATCCGGGAACAGCTTCTGGAGAGTCGCCATAGTGACGGTAAGCAGTGTGTTGGATTAGCTGGAGAAGCAGAATCCACGCACAGCTGGCTAGAAGTAGGTACGTCTACTATTTTAATACGAAATCCCAACGATGCGGTCCCGAGGGATTTTCCCAAGCGTGCGATAGTAATCCGCGGACATTGTACGACGGCGGGGCTCTATAAATCCGAACCCCCTCGGATTAGGAAGCATCGGGACCCCGGGCCTAGCAGAAGATGGAAAGAGGGGTGGTGTTTGAAGACGGCGGGACGGCGGCTTCAAGCTTCCCCCACAAAGCCCCTGTTGCGCGGCGAGACGACCCGGCGAATGAGGGCCACTGGGGCGCGCCCTCCAGCGGGGCCCGAGGATCACGAGGATCGCGACACGTCAGAATACGTGCGTGCCTCTTAATCCGCAAGTCCGACTTCGCCCTCGATCAAATCACACCCTACCATCGGCTCCTCCACTTCCAACCGCTCCCTTTCCCATCTCAGCATCACCTCTCGGCATGCCCTCTCCGCCGAGTCCGAGCTCACGGCCGACATCAGCCTCCTCCCGCTCGCGCCCCAGGCACCCGCCATCACGCCGTGCCCGCCTGCTGGACCTCCCCGCCGAGCTGCGCCAACTGATCCTGATAGACGCGCTGCGCGACCCGCAAGGCGTGCACGTCAACGACGAGCGCGTCAAGAGCGGCCGGCTGAAGACGCTGGCGGCGCTGCTGCTGGTGTCGCGGCACCTGCACGACGAGGCCCTGGCCGTCTTCGCCTCGGCCAACCGCTTCACGCTCGACAACGCCGGCGGCCTGCTCTCCCTGCTGCGCTTCGTCGGCGCCCAGGGCCGCCCGCAGCTGCGCCACGCCGACGTCGTCTTCGCCCGCCCGACCGGCCGCGGCTTCGTCGACGGCGACGCCCTGAAGCGCGCCCTGCCGCTGCTGGCCGCCGAGTGCACGCCGCGGCTGAAGCTGGCCGTCGAGCTGGCCCTGCGCGCCGTGCAGGCGCCCTGGAACCACGCCCACGACGACGAGCGCGAGCCGTGCCTCCACTTCCCGCGCTCCGCCAAGAACAAGGCCGGCAAGAACTTCTGGATCCATCCCGCCAGCGTGTGCGACACCCCCTACGCCGAGGAGCTGCGCGAGCTGGTGCGGAAGGCCGCCGTCGTGCGCTGGTCCGGGAGCCCGCTGTGCTCGTGGTCGAGCTCCGCCGACGACTCGATGGACTTCATCAGGCTGTCCGAGGAGTGGCTGCGGCCCCGTGATGACCCCGGCTTCGAGTACGTCTGCTCGTGGGAGACGCCGGCGCCTGTTCATCCGAACGTGTCGAAGGAGAAGGACGAAGGCCTTGTGCGGCGGAGCGCTGAGTCACGACCGATTGCTAGATGATTGTTTGCACGCGAGGTATGTAACAGTTCTTGTTCTTGTAGAGGTCTGCCGGGTCGGCAGATGGCGTTTGAGAAAGTCGTTAAGACGGTGTGTTAAGCCCAAAGAAGACGCCCCTCTGAAACGAAACCTGTGCTGTATGACTTCCCTACTATCCCCCCTTGAGAGACTGTCCCGAAAGTATGGTAGAGCAAATTCCACATTGGGAAATAGAGGGGTAAGCTCCGCATCAATGGCTCACGCCTCACCACCCAATCCTACGATCAGCGTGCTCACCATCCAAGTTTACCAAACTAGCCCATTGAAACCTTTGATTAGCTTTGCTTGAACGCTCCTCCACAAATGATCATGGACTCGAAAGCGGCTTCATGAGCAGTGTATAGTCAAATAGTCGGATATTGTCGCCGTCCCGTTTTACCAGTCGTGAGAGACCTCAGAATAGCTGGCTCGAACATCAAACATCTGCCTTTGGCTCGGGATAAGTTCCAGACTTGGTGGATGCTGACCTGGACAGTAAGGTTGAATCAGCCGATAGCCTTTTGGACTTATCATTTTGGCAGTTGCGTTAAGTGGAGAACCACCCACGAACCTGTTTTAAGGACGCGATCACTCTGATCCTGTTCTCCGTATTACAGCCCGTCAAGACCGCATACTTGCGAATATCTCAATCTATTACCAGACTTCAGAAACTCCAGGCACGCATCCCAAGGAGCTTTAAGGTGCCGCACGCTGTCACCCCGGGTCTGTGGTTCAGTCTATCAGGGCTAAGATGTCGTAAGCATCCTATCGTGGCTATGAGTTGATTGGTCGTTGGGTTCCAGATTGAGAGGTGTAATCTGTGCGGGTCGAGCTTAGTGCTTATGTCCCAACTTCCTGCTCAACCTCCCAGCGCTTGCACACTGCGCCAGCAAACAATCTGTGCGTTTGCAACGATATCAAGCCTCTCAGCAACGCCAATGCTGAAACTGCGATTTTCCCGCTCCGCCCACCGGTTATAACGCAAGCGCTGACAGCAATGTTGGTGGTAACCTTGATCTGACGTTACTATTGGTGCCAGTTGGCTGTATCGAGCTAATTGTTGTCCTGCGTCACTAGCGCTCCGAACGGCAGAATAGCCCCTCAACTATGCATTTATTCCCCACCATTAGCCTTTCCCGTCTCCGTCCTATCACCCTGGTCATGGGGGGCCGAGAACAATTAATATTTGAACCTTGAAGCAACCGCACCCGGTCATCCTCATCTCTATTCGTTTCCGCTTCTCTGCATCATGAATGCGACAACCGGGACATTTACTGTCCCCGACGAGGGATCTTCCCCGCGATCCTTTTCTGGAGTTGCCGCAGCAGGCCTCGGTGTTACTTTGCATGTCCTTTCCCAAAACTACAAGCTTGATGACTTTGCATGGCGTCTAATTGGAGGGTTCAACTTACTCTTCTATTCCTCTGTTGCCGCGTCCACATTTTACCTTGGGAATGATGTTTGGACGGCCATCCGCCAAGTTTTACCTCTCGCGTTCGCCGTGCTTGCTGGTCTTTACAGCAGCATCGCCATTCGGAGACTTTTCCTCTCTCCGTTGAGAAAGTTCCCTGGACCGTGGCAGGCGCGCCTCACCAAGTTTTACCAGATGTACCTCGAATCCAAGAACATGCAACTCATGGTTGAGACTGAGAAGTTGCACAAGAAGTATGGGGATTTTGTTCGCACTGGTAAACCCCGCTTTCGTGGAGGATGCTCTCATCTTGAAGTGCTAACATTTCGTCCTAGGTCCCCGAGAGATATCAATTCTACGCGCTTCTGCCATTCCGCTATTCTACAGTGGTAAATCACCTCTCAGCAAGGGTGCTTACTACCGGCACAATGAATTCGAGGACGACGATACCAGCTTGTTCAACATAATCAACTTTCAGAAGCACAACAAGCGCCGCAGAATCTTCGACCAAGGTTTCAGCACAAAAGGTACTTTCTCTTTCTGGCCAGCCACTGCACCAGGTCATCACCTAATCTGACTATTCCAAACGACAGCACTGAACAGTTATGAGCCCCGCGTCCAGAATAAGGTCACGACTCTTCTCGACAATTTCAGCCAGCGTGAGGGCAAGCCGGTCAACGTGACGGATTGGATGAGCTACTTTTCCTTCGACGTCATGGGCGATGTGATCTTCTCTAAGGACTACAACATGATGAAGAACGCGGACGGCAAGGTCGCCGCCAACGGTATCGAGACTTCGATCAGCAAGCTTCATGACGGCATGAAGATGCTCGGCATCTTCGGCACCATCCCGTGGGCACTCCGCATGATGACCCAGGCCGGCATCTCAGGCGACTGGGGCGTCATGCACGAGTGGTGCCGCGGCGCTATGAGGGACAAGCAAGCGGTATCACTTCAATCCTTCCTACCCACCACCCACATGCCCGCTGACACCAAGGCATCCCGCAGAAATGGCAACGCGGCACCGTTCCCCAAGACGCATCCTCGTACCTGCTGAAGGACTTTCTCGAAGGTGAGGCCGCGTCCGACCGGCAGACGCAGCAATCCCTGCTGCAAGACTCGATCCTGCTCATCATCGCCGGCTCGTACGTCCCCGAACCCCACCCATCCTCCTCCCCAACATGTTGCTTACTCTGCCCTGCCAGCGACACCACCACCTCCGTCGCCGTCAACGCCCTCTACTACCTCACCACGCACCCGCACGTCTACACCCGTCTTCAACGCACCCTCACCGCCGCCTTCCCCGCTGACGACGACGACGACGACGCCGCCGCCAACACCACGCCGCTCACCCACGACGCCGTCCGCGCCTCCGCCGCCGGCCCCCTTCTCGACCGCATCATCAACGAGACGATGCGCCTCAAGCCGTCCGTCGGGCAGGGCCTGCAGCGCGAGACGCCGCCCGAGGGCGTCACCGTCGACGGCGTGTTCGTGCCGGGCGGGACGCTGGTCAGCGTGCCGACGTGGGCCGTCCAGCGCGACGCGCGGTACTGGGGCGCGGACGCGCTGGAGTGGCGGCCGGAGAGGTGGGAGGAGGGCGGGGAGGGCGGGCTGGATACGAGGGGCGAGGAGGTGCCGTTTTTGCCGTTTAGTAAGGGTGAGTTTTTTTTTTTTTTCTCTTTTTACCTTCCCTCTTTTGCTTCTTTCTTTCTAAACCCCTCTCTATCGTTGATCTGTGTGTGTGTGTGTGTGTGTGTGTGTGTATGTGTGTGTGTGTGTGTATGTGTGTGTGGAAATGTGGCTGACCTTTTTTTATTTGTTTCATGTTTGGCAGGTATCTTCTCGTGTCCGGGCAAGACGCTGGCGTACTTGGAGCTGCGGGTCCTGCTCGCGCGGATCGCGCTGAGGTTCGATATCGCGTTCGCGCCGGGCGAGGATGGGGTCGAGTTTGAGAGACACCCGCTGGACACGTTTACGGTGACGAATCAGCCGCTGCACATGGTGTTTACGGAGAGGAAGCGTGGGTAGGTATGCTTTCGTTGTTGTCCAGCAAGGTCGATGTAGAGTAGGAGCTTCACGATAATCAGCTGCATGCTCACCGGCCGGGTTTGCAGTCTACGTTAAGATACATCGACCGTTACGGAGCCATTCATGTTTGACGTTCAAGCAACAGGCGCGATAGACCTGATCTTCCTCGCCAAGAAGAGCCTTGCTCACCGTCCTGCCAGCTGGTGAGCATATTTCGTCCCGAGTAATGTACTAGAATGCGGTAGTAAAATTGTATGGCCCTGCAGTTATCACACATCATTCCGCTTCGGCCCATCCCGTGATGCCTAGTATGACCACCGGAAGGTAGAAACTCTTGACTTTCACTGCCATTGTTTTATTAACACAAGTGATCGATAAATTCAAGGCGAGTTATACGAACTCGGGGCTCTTCGTTATCTGTGTTTATGATTTCCTTTTCTTTTTCCAATCTTGGAAGGAAAGATATATGGATTTCCTACGAATTTTACAGAGCCTGGATGAGGATCTGGAATGATGAAGGTGGATGAGAGCTTTGGAGAGGGCCATCAATATGTTACGAGACTGCATTCGTGTGATACTACTGGAATTTGAGCTTGTCGATTTCTGGCCTCTTCTCGTATATCGTATATGATAGAGCCTTCTACTATTCGTAGGTGTTCTATATGTTTAAAAGTATTCTTTCTTGCTAAACATAAGAATCAGTAAGCTTACTACCTTCCCTCGTCGACTCCGAAAGTCCCTAATGCTTCAGAGCTTCGCTGGCCCTTGTTCCCATTTCACCTGAGTTGACACTCTGTTGTGGTCATAAGTCAGCCTAGTTCCTTCTTTGAAAAGGACCTACACATTGATACTATATTTATGTAGCATATTTGGGTTCTCCTATCATGAGAAAGGCCAAGGGGTTAGGCTCACGTTTCGAAGCTAAAATTTTCAGATCCTGCAATGTGAAATTAACTTTGGTCCAAAATTTCGCTATTCTGAGGACGAGCAAGTCATCCAATGCTTGTTGAATTTTGAATTGACCGAGAAGGGCGTACATCGAAGTTCTCTTCCAACATCCTTCACGTTTCGAGCACCTTCATCAATACATTTTGGATTGCAGAGGTGACGTGATTAGACATTGCTGTTCGGTAGGTACATAGATCTTTCGAACAAAGGAAAACTGCTGCTTCCGGCAGGGTTCTATCGACACAAAAGAGGCGAGCGGCCAGCGCACGATGCTGTCGAGAGTCGATTACAAAGGTTCTACGTGCCCACGGCCGCGAAAGCACATATGGTAGAAGCGAAAAAAAAAAGGGGGGGGTACTGATACAGTGCCCGCTGGGAAACGAAGCCATCTGTACATGTGGACGCACTCGCTTGCGTCCCTCCATCTATCTTAATATCACACTCGCTGCGCAAACATTCATATCCAGAACCACCGTGCCGTCGTGACGCCAACGCCGTCGATACTGAAGAAATTTGGTATACGGTCTATCAGCCAGCGATAAGGACCCAAAGAAGGAAGACTGCGCAGGAAAGTCAGTACACGTGAAATCTTACTTCAAAGCGAGGATGGAAAGGCGGCGGGAAGACTCACAAATCATGAGCACACCGAACATCTTGGCGACCAGCCATCTGTTTCCGCTCACGCGATTCCAGTATTTCATGAGCTCGCGCTGGGCACCCTGTACGTTGTCGACGACGTCCTCGGTGTTGGCATCAATGCGCTGGATCATTTCGCTCTGTTCCGACACCATCTGCGCCAATTGACCAAAGATACCGCCGAGCTCCGAAATGGTGCGCTCAATGGCTTCGATGGCCTCTCCACGCTGGTTGATGTATGTGTTGGTGGGCTGGGCCTCTTCCATGAGCAACAACTGTTGGTCCGATATCCCTCCGCCACCTCTGCCGCCCATGAGGGCTGATGAGCCGGAACCGTTTGGTTCCAGTGTGAGAAGGTCCTGCTGGGCGGCATTCGTGTTCTGGAAACCAGGCTTGGGGCTGCGGCCGCGCGAGGGCGTCTGGTAGAGAGGCGAGTCGGTGCGGCCGGGGTCGAGGCTGGACTGCTGGGCCTGCGAGGAGACGGAAGACACAAAGTTTTCGGTGCGCGATTTGGAGGCCTGGATGTTCTTGGTGCGCAGCTCGAGCACTTCCTTGAACGAGAGGCCAACGTCGGCGACGCGGCCCTGGAGCAGCAGCAGCACGTTCTTGTTGTGTTCTCCCTCCTGGTCCTTCTGGTTCTGGGGGTGCTGGGCGGCGGAGAGCTGCTGCAGCTGCTTGATGGAGGTGTTGAGCTGTGCCAGGTCCTGCTTGATGACGTAGGTGAGCTCGGCGATCTCGATGGGACGGTCGTCGAAGAGGCTCTTGCGGCGGGCCAGCTGGGCGAGGCGCTCCAGCTTGGCCATGGCGCCCGAGATGCCGCGGCCAATCTCTGCTGCCTTGCGGGCGAACTCGCTGCGTTGGCGGTGTGGCGATTGGGCCTGCTGCTTCTGGGATTGCGACAGCAGCGACTGGCGCTGGGCGCTGGCCTTGTTGCTCTGCACGCGGCGCTGGGCCTGCTGCAGAATACTCCGGAACTCGGGAGTGCGGTCCTGGATCGACGCGGCAGCCATGGCGGGCGAGAGTGCGGGTGCGGGTACGGGCGGATGCGAGCGAGGGCGGAGAAGGTGGTCAGTGGACGGCGGAGGAGAGAAAAGCAGCTCGAGCGGGCGGTGGTCGAGGGCGAGATTGCGCTGGGGACCGCAATTTCAGCGCGCACGGAAGGCCCAAGGCCGGGGCGGGGCGCAGTCAAAAGCGCAGCGGGAGGACGGGACGGCGTGTAGAGGCTATGCGCGGGGTGAGGACATGGGCGAGAGGGCGGGCGGCGGGCACGAGTCGAGGATGGGCGGCGGGTGTTGGCTGGAATTGGGGAGAGAGCTGGAGATTGAAGCGTGGCTGCAAGGACAAAGGCACAGACGGACGGAGACAGGTGGTTGAGAGGCAGGGAGACGAGGACGGACGGCGCCTAGAGCGCAAGGTGGCCCCCAGCCCAAAACGCGCCGTGCCACAGCCGGCTGCCCTGCCTAGTGCCGCCCACCAGGGGTGAGGACGAAGACGTCAACGCGTGGCGGGTGCGATGCCGTAACCGATTACCGCCCCGTAACATTCCACCGAAATCAATACGCCGCCTATCGCCGGCGCCACGGCGCTGCGCCTGTATTCGTTCGTCCCGTCAATCAGGCGCGCACTGGGAGAATCAATGAATAGCAGCGACTTGTAGGCAATGTAGCACTACATGAGAACTGCGTTCCGGTCCTCATGTCGGCATTCGAGGCTGTCTTCTGGGTGTGTGTCGTGCTCACGAGCCGGCAGTGCTGACGCTGTAAATCGGCTGCTGCTGCTGCAAGATCCCGGAACTTGTGGGGCTGCTGATTGGCTGGCGGGATAATTACACGCCCAACCGCCCCCTAGCTCAGCCTCTCCGCGCTGCGTCAACTACCTCGAGTGCTACGCTACGCTACGTGCTCGCCTGCACCTTGTTGCCCTGCGCTTGCGCTGGCTGCTGTCTGCTGCCCTGCTTACCCCCCAGGATTCCGCCCGCGCCCGCCTCCGCTCCCAAGACATCATCGCTCTCGACGCCCGCCTGTCGTCGCGCCTCATTCCCTCCTCCCACTCTCGGCGGCCTCTCTGCTGGCCTTGAATCGCAGCCTGCGCCTCCGCTGTGCTCCTCAACCGCCACACTGGATACTCGCAGGGGCAAGGGCCGAGCGTCATCAGCCCACAGCCCTACCTAATTCCACGGCCTCGTACCCGCGCATCTCCCGCCGCGGCTTGCGACTACCCACCCACCCACAAGTACGAGCCACTGCCACAGCGATCGCCCGCCGCCGTCCTGATCCCTCCCTCGCTGTCGCTCAAGCACCCTTCACCCATACGCCGCTCAAGCAAGCCCAATGCCGCCGCCGCTCTGCTAGCCATACCCACCGCATAATCCACCATGTCGGGGCCTTACCGCTTCGCCCCGGACCGCGTCACCTCTCCATTGTAAGTCTTTCCTATAGCTCCAGCCATATGAAACCTGCCCTGCAGTCCCACTGACCCGAGCGCAGAGACCAGAAGCCCCCGAGTCCCTTCCCCGGCGGCCAGCCTGTCTCCTTCAAGACAAACATCAACCGCAACAAGACCAAGAAATGGGTCACTGCAAAGGCCTTCTCCTACGACGGAGACGATTGGGGAGACTATGACGAGGACGATGAGTATGGCGTCGCTGCCCACGCGTCGCAGAACCCACAGCCTCCGACCGGTTTGAGGCAGCGCGGCCAGAGCGCAGAACAATCCGGCGCGACGCGGAGCTTCACAGAACCCGTGCAGCCGCCTGCCTCGTCCTCGCACCAACGCCATCCGTCTTTCGAGTATGGCGAAGAGAAGCGAGCCTTCTCCGCTTCGCTCAACCATGCGCAGACCCTGCCTGCTCAGCCGCCGCCCATCGACACGTCTGTACAACCAAGCAATGCTGCAGGAAAAGCCCCGGCCGTCGACGCAAGTCCGCCCGCCCAAGCGCCCCCTTCCGCGCAGCCTTCCGCAGCCTCATACCAGGAACCCGCCTCTGCGCAGAGCCGTGTATCCAGCACTAGCTGGGCCCCGTCAGTTGTGAGTGATTCCTCTGCATATCAGGACCCCCAGCATCGCCGCGACTTCCAAGAGTCTGCCCTTCCGCCCCCGCTGCAAATGCGGTCTTCCAACACTTCCACCCCCACTGCACCTCAGGACGCACCCACTCGCTTTCCTCCTCGGAAGAGCAGCCTCAGCCATGCGTCGCCAGCGGAGTCAGCCCCGTCTGAAGACACTGCCCAATCGACCCCGACAGCGCCTCGGCAGCGTGCCCCCAGCAACCCCAACAAACCCCTCCCCTTCATTCGCCCGGCCGATATCTACAAACGTGTGGAAGAGGAGCGCAGGAAGGCCTCGCTGGATTCGGAGAGGCCAAGTCTGGACTCCACGGGACGCCCGTCCCAAGAAGAGGTGCGGTCGCCTGTTGTCAGACAGCCAGAGAACTCCGAAAGCAATGGCCGTGGACGTAGTCCCAGTTTTGAACACTACGACGGCGGCAGGGCACAGAATCTGGCGCCGCTCGAGACCGTGGCTGAGAGGAAAAGCGAATATCTACCTGACTTCTCCCTCGCTCAGGCTGAAAATGCTGCAAAGATCGAGCCAACCAGCACCAAACCCTCGCAACCTGGAGCACCACAAATATCAGCACTGCCCCCTGTTCCCGTGTCCTCTTTTGGCGCGGACTTCTGGGATTCTGCGGAGAAACCCTCTACAGCGTCTTCGAGTGCACAGGATCTTGCAGAGGCTAACAAAGTGCTTCCCCAGCCCGAGTTCGGCCCCACGGAAGATCCATCGCTGCATCACCAACCATCGCATGGTTTCCGCACCGCCGTTCGCCATGCTTTCGAACGCACCGACGACAACTCTGTCCCCCCAACGCCTGTCTCCAAGTCGAATTCGCTCTCAGCCGGAGGCTCCGGTGTTTCGAGGAGCAATACTGATAGCACGGCTGGCATCAGCCCGATCATGAGCCGGGTTCCCAGTGGTGCCAACCCCACATCTTGGAAGAGGGACATGGAAAATGCTACACCTGCGATTGCCGAAGAGCCGAGCGCCTCTTCTCGGCCCACCTCATCTGGCATGCCGCAGGAAGTCCAGCGCAAGCCTTCGCCATCGCATTCAAGAGACGGCTCTACCAGCTCCATTCCGCGGATCGGCACGCCAACAGGACGTCGGCCGCTGGGAACACCAAGCCCAAGCCAGAGCCCCGCCAAGTCACCTTTCATCGAGCCCGCCAAGCCAGTGCCCGCCGGAGAGTCTGGCGAGCTCAGTGGAGTCAGTCCCCTTGACGCTGCGAGCCCTACTAACTTTACTACGCGAGAGGCCGACCTAGTCTCATCCCCATCCAGCAGTAATAAGCGGACAAGTGCTAACATGGGTGCGGAGGAGAAACAGGCTCAAGCATCCTTCCTGGAGCACCGTCGCCAATCCGCTATCGAATCATCGCCCGAGCGCGCCTCGCCCATCTCCAGGGCGGAATCGCCAACTAAGGGCAGGGTTCGAGATCTTGCAGGAAAGTTCAATGATATTGTAGACTCGAGGCGCAACTCCACTCAATCAATATCATCCGTCAAAAGCAATGGCTCAGGGAACAAGAGATTTTCCCGGTCACCATCACCAACGAAGGATTCTCCAAGCGCACGCCCGCACCCGGAGAGGGAGGAGAGCTTCAGGCCAAAGTTGCCTGGCACTTGGGAGTCGTACACAACGGTTGGGCAGTCCTCTCCGGACAAGGAAAAGCAAGAGCCCGCCATGGATACAGTGCAAGAGCGCGAGAGCACGCCGCCAACGAAGAATAGCGATGCTCTTGAAGAAACGGATATAACTCCAACAACCGCTAAGCGGCCGGTCGATCACAAGGATGCTGTCGATCCGGTGCATGACCCGATGGCAGCTCTTGCTGCGGCCGGGGCTGCCATTGGAGAATCGATCAAGTCGGCGGTGGCACCAGGACAACGGAGCCCGGCCAAGTCGGAACCTGAGTCCTGGGAAGGTTCCATCGCCTCGGATGATGACGACAAGCCAACGATCGAAGAAGAAAAGAAAGACCGGGCTGTTGGTGATGTCTACCTGCGTCCACTGCAGCTCGACAGAACTGCTTCCTCCATTGCATCATCCAGCGGCGCACCGACGCCTGGCCTCGAAGAGGAGGGTCGCGAGGATGATTCTCCCGTCAAAGCACCTCCGCCGCTGAGGTCGTCTCGGAGCCCCTCCGTCCAACCGCCGGAGCTGGAGACTCGCGGCGCAGGAGCGCCAGCTGCAGATGACTACAGCCCGGGCCCCGACACGTCGGACTTGGAGACGGACAGGCTGACGGCGGATATCATGAAGCGGCTTAGCACTCCCAGCCTGGTTGGCAGTGTTCCGGACGTCAATCGCACGCTAACGCCGCAGCCAACGGCCCAGGATACGCCCAAAGCCTCGCAGGAGAACCGTGCCAGCTCTGTGGTGCCGAGTGAGTACGAAAACTATTGGGCTGCTGGCGGTGAAGAGGAGGCGGGCGCCGGCTCGGACCACGGCGCGGCGCCTCAAACCATTGTGCCGGAGCACACGATTCGCGCGGTTAAACCAGAAGAGTCGCAGCCTCCTGCAGGTGACAACTCTTCTCGGCCCGGCTTATTGACCCATCGGTTCAGTTGGGAAGGGCACGAAGCTGCTGGAAATGCCGCCGCTCAGGCCTCTGCGCCCGGAGCACAGGCGCCGTCGGCCAGCGAAGAGCCGGCTTCCACCGCTACGGGAGCTGACAGCGCACACCTGGCGGCAGCGCAGAAGTCGGAGGACCACCCGTCGGTCGCCAAGGCCATTTCGCAGCTGCCCGACGCGCCAGAACGTACTTCAGACGGGCTGCACATTGTCAACCCAGAGGCAGAGCTATCGAGCTCTTCGGCCTCCGCTGTGGAGCTGGAGGCCCCTGCGGCTCCCAATCAGCCACTGGACGCCGACGCGTGGCGAGCACAGACGCAGGATGTCGATCCCCCATCCTCGCAGCCGTCCTTGACGCCGGTTCAGAACCCACCTGCTGCAGCCGCACAGCAACAACCGCGCATTCCCTTGTTCCGTGAGATCCTTGCGCTCAAATCGACTGAGGAGCGCTTGGCCAAGTATGGCCAGGCGCGCGAGCAGTTTGCGAGCATGGACACGGGCCTCCGCAACTGGGTCGCGTCCACGCTGGCTACTAAACCAGAGCATGCCGAGCTCACCAGTCTTCCCAGGCAGCCGTTGCCGCCGATTCAAAGCACTCACAGCAGCAGCGGCGGCGGCTTGATGCGACACAAGCACAACGCCTCCATTTCGCATTTCGCGACGGGCTTCCGAAAAAACAACCAGACTGCCGCCGGCCTCGCTTCCGGATCCGCGGCGCATGAGAGCACGTCCAGCCCGACAGATGGAGGGCAAAGCAGCGCTGGGCGCGAGAAGATGCAGGTCAAGGGCAAGGACTTGCTCAAGGGTGCAGGTGTTCTGGGTGGAAAGGGCATGAAGGAGGCCAAGGGTCTATTCGCCAAGGGACGGAGCAGGTTCAGAGGCGAAAGCAAGGTAGATTGATTATTTTTCTTCGACTCTCTTCTGCTTAAATTTTCTCCTTATCACGTCAGAGTTTCTGCTTGCCACGCACCTCAGCGCTCTGTTCGGAGTTTCGATCGCTTGGGTTGGGGCGTGAGAGCCATCGGCGAGCTCTTCCCAATTTCGGTTCTCCTGTTTTTCGTTCAGCCGTGCTCCCTGGTCGGTTCGCAAAGGCCGCAACGGCAGCGCAGCGTAGCGGGGGGTTTGAAGCAGTTTCCGGGATCAAGATGCTCAGTTTCTGTGGGCTTTCCGCGTCCAGAGATATGCTTGAGCTCCCTATGCGCAATGCAGCCCGTTGCATTTTCTTTTCGAAATAAGCATACAACTCACGGCCGTCTCTTTCTCGTTCTATTCCCCCATCGTACTCTTTTTCACACAAACATGAGCAACACCTGTACGAATAGGCGAGGTTTTGGTCCCTCCTAGCATTTGCGTATCTTGTATAATTTCTTCAATCCTAATTCCTCATCCGACCTGCTTGCCGCAATCACTGCTTGAAAGCACAACAGCTCTCCACTTGAAGGACGTGAAGGTTGATTCGTTCTCGTGTCTTAAGCAGGCCACCTTCCGTAACATCACTCCATACGACCATCCCTCTTCCAACGTTACCGCACCACCTCTTCCCGCACAGCCTTCCCAAAATGAGCCCACCAGTGCTGCCGCCTCTCTGCCTCCCGCGCCCCAGGCCCCTGCTGAAGGCGAGGCTTCTCACAATGCAGCTGACAACGCCCCGCATCCGATCTCACCTCTTGACACCGCGCAGGAACCAGTCTCAGCAGGTGCTGCAAACCCAATTCAGTCGCCAGCGACGCCGGCAACCCCGCTCGATGACGGGGGGAGGAAGGAGGGGGAAAAGAAGAAGCGCACGTTCTCATTTGGTAGGCTGAGACAGAGGAGTAAGAGCGGGAGCAGGAGTCGGCCTACGAGTCTTGTCATCGATGAGGTGCCGGATTCCTCATCGCCTCCGCCTCCACCTCCAATTCCGAAAGATTTTGCGTACGAAGTTCCTAGGGCGAACGATGAGCAGGCAGTGGTTGGCGAGGAGAAAGAGCGAGATAGGAAGAATGAGGAGACCAAGCCGGAGGTTGGTAGGCCATCTGAGGAAAAGAAGCAGGGTGAAGAACAGGGTCGGCAGCGTGCGGACGCCGAGAGGCTTGTCAAGTCGGTATCGCGGGATAGGGACGCCGCGGTGGACGCCGTGGATTTCGGAGCCGAGGCCGGGGTTGCCGATCGACCCTCTACTGAAGCGGAAGCGAAGTCGAGCGCCGCAGCCCCTGGCGCATCCGAGATTGCTGTAGAGTCGGCTACGGGCCAAGGTCGTCGCCCAAGCCAGGACCGGGAGGGCAGGAGGGACAACCCTGAGATGAACATCAGCAAGCCCGTCAGCCGCCAGATATCCAGCGTCAACTCGCCCACGGGCAGCCGTCCGGTCAGCAGCGTCGGCAGCGGTTCAGCCTTCGTGGCGCCCGACGAGTGGGAGTCCGTCCCCGACCCGGCTTCGGGCGCGCAGTCGCCGGTCAACCGCTCCTCGAACCAGTCGCCCGTGTCGCGGTCTGGGACGCCTGGCCGGTCTTTCGCCGAGCGCGCTCAGTCGCCCATTCAACGCTCGGCAACGCCGGGTAGCATCGCCATGCCTACCACACCTTATGCCGAAGGCAGCCAGAAGGGCAACGGTAGGTGGGAGCGCCTGGGAGTACTGCCGAGTCCGAATATCGAACCGCTTTCGTGGTTGGAGGAGAAGGAGAAGAGGAGGAGCTTGGCCGCGGAGCAGAGGATGGAGCGGGTCATCGAGAGCGTCGTCCGGAACAGCACGCCCGTGAGCGTGCGAAGCAAGGGGAGCGCGGGCAGCATGGGCCGGATGGTTGGCGGAGATGAGGAGGCTGGAAAGAGCAGAGCTGTCGATTCGGACACCGAGGATCCCGTCGGCGGCGGCGGCAGGTCGTCGAAGCAGTCGTTCGCGCAGCGCGCCACGGGCGCATCATCCAGACAGTCCATCCGCACCAGGGACTCCAAGGGATCGATTGCGTCGCTCTTGCCGATACCGCTGGATGAGATGGCGAAGAAAGATCTCACGCTGGAAGACCACGAGCTTGACAGACCGAAGTTCGACGTTTCTCCGATCGATCTGGGCGATCCGGCCGAGCCGGAAGAGCAGTTTCTGCGGGCTCCTTCGACGGAGAGATTTCCTGATGCGGATACGAGACAGCCTCACGAGCGATACGGAGCTCCTGACGTACATGCTGGAGCCCAGCGCTCGCGCTCTCCGTCGCCTGAAGCTCACCACGCAGGACCCGACGACAGCGGGGAGCAGATTCCTCGCGTTGCGTCCCCGCTCCAGGATATCAGCGCTGCTGCAGCTAGCTCAGCTCCTTCGCGACAGGCGTCTACTAGCGCTCAGGTTCCGCTTGAAGCAGAGACGCGCACGTACCAGGTCAGCCCCGTTAATCCCGAATTCGATGTGCCGCGTCAACGTCCGGTGAGGGAAAATGCAGACCAGGGCCCTCGCCCATTCTCCTACATGGAAGGCCAAAGCACGCAAGAGGAGAGCCTCCAGCAGGGCTACACCGGCTCGCGGCATGAGGATCGTGGTTCTTCGTATGGCTCCGACCTGGCGCCCGATTCCAGCATGCAACGTGGAGCGCGGTATGCCAGGCGCGGTCCGTACAGCGGGCAACCTCCGCCTCCGCCTCCGGGGATGGGAGGATATGGGCAACCGCAGCAGCAGGGATCGTATCCGCAACGGCATTTCCAATCGCCCCCGCCTGGTATGGTTGAGTATGGTGCTCAGCAAGGCCAACCTCCTAAGCGAAACAGTTTCCAATCACCGCCTCCGGGTCTCGTCGAAGGACGGTTTGGGCCGCCCCAAGGGCAGGACAGCTTCAACCGCCAGGATTTCGATCCGCGTTCTTACTCGTCCGAGTTCGAGCTGCCCGGTGTGGGTCCGCCAGATCATTCCGAAAATTCTGATCTGCGACAGAAGAGGAGATCAATCCTTGGGAACATTGCTGGCTCCAACAAGGCTACCCCGTCTGGATCCAACACCCCGGCGTCCAAGTCGAGCGAGCGCGTCAACGAGCGCATCAATCCGCAGCATGTCGACCAGCAGCTTCACCGCACCTTCTCCTACCAGTCCAGTGCTAACGAGCACGAGCTCGAGCTCACCAAGGGCGGAAAGAAGGCGCAGAAGAAGCAAGGTCCTGATGTTCTCGAGGAAATGGCTCAGGTCACGGATCCTGCGAATCAGAAGCAGAAGCAGAAGCAGAAGCAGAAGCGGCAACGGTCGGGCATCTTCGCGCCGTTCAAGCGCAGCGGTACCAGTACCGAGCAGCAGCAGCAAGAAGAAGCTACTGCTGCGGAGCATGGCAACTTCGCCACGCCTCAGTCGGCGCCTGCCATTCCCGTTGGCCACAGTCAGTCGAAGAAGGGTCGTAACAAGCTGCAGCGCAATGCCAGCTCCAGCCGTCTTCCGGATGAGGCCACTGTGGGCGAGAAGAAGGAGAAGAAGAAGAAGCGGTCGTCCCTTCTGGGAAGCATCTTCGGCAGATCGAGTTCGAGCGCCAACCTCAGCAAGGAGGCGAAGCAGCGCGAAAAAGAGGAGAAGAAGCTCCGCCAGAGCGAGAGCAAGGGCAAGCTTTCCAAGTTGAAGAAAGCGAACCTCAACCAGCCGCCCGTGCCCGAGGCTCGCTCTGCGGCATACGCGCCGGTACCCGAACCTCCGTCGAGCTTTCAGGGTCCAGCGGATGCGGCGCAGGATTCTGCTGCTGTGGAAGAGGCACAGCGTGGGTTTTATCCGCCTAGCGAACCCAAGCCCCCAGCTGCTGGACCGGGATACCCGCCAGGTCCTCAGCAGATGCCGCCGCCCCAGCCTGGATATCCTGGCCCTGGGGGCTACCCACCAGGAATGGCGATGTACGATGACAGCAGCAACAACGGTTTCGTAGGTCGACCAACTCCTCCTCCGCCCCAACAGCACACCGCCGCCTTCCGCAACCGGTACTACCAACAGCCGCCCCAGCGCGCCTTATCTCAAGACCGCGCGCTGTGGCCGAACGGCCCTCCTCCGCCCCAGATGCAAGGGTATCCGCCCCAGCAGCAGCCGCGCCGCTTCTCGGAGCAAATGCTCCAGCAGTACCCACCGCGCGCATACCAGACCCCGCCGCCGCCCCAGCAATACCGCCACCCTAGCACGGGCTCGGCGCCAGGCAGCGACTACGCGCTCTCGCCGCAGGTTTCGGCCATGACTCCTCCGCAGCCAGGCCAGTTCCAACGGCACGCCAGCAGCGGGGAAGACATGATCGTCAGCCCCGTCACGTCAAGGAGCGGGTCGTCGGGCTACGGAGGCGAGGGCCAGCCCGGAGCCGGATACTTCGGCCAGAGGAGCAGCCCCGGCGGCCGCCGCGTGTCGGATCCATTCGAGCGCCAGCGCATGTGGTACCAGCAGCAGCAGGCGCAGCAGCAGATGGCCGTGCAGCAGCGTCGGATGGGCAGAATCGCGGAGGCACCGCCGCAGCCGCCGACGAGCGCGCCCCGCGAGCAGCAGGGCTACGGCCACCCGCCGTGGCAGGGTGGCCCGCCGCCTCAGCAGCAGCAGCAGCGTCCGTACGAGCTGAGCCTCCCCGGCGCTGACTCCGACAACGATGAGGACGACCGCATCCGCGACGAGAAGAACACCGCCGCCGTTGGGAATCCCGACCCAGAGAGGGACGACGCGGACTGGTCCGCCAGCGGCGGCTACCGCGAAGTCATACCCCGCGTCACGACCACCGCCGGCGCCGCCGGTACTCCTACCGCTGCTGCTACCACCAGCAGCATTCCTCCGTCTTCCTCTTCTTCCTCGGCCTACTACCCCGCGACCACGACGTCCCCCTCGCTCCTCTCCCCGGACGTCATCGCCTCCCGCTTCCCCCTCCCGCCTTCCTCCGGGTCCTCCCCGACCGTCGCCGCCGCCTCCACCAGCCCGGCGGCGGCCTCCTCCTCCTCCTCCTCCTCCGCGCGCGTCGAGCCCCGCTGGAAGGAGATCTCCGCCGAGGAGGGCGAGGCCAAGCTCGAGCGCCTGCGCGAGCGCCAGGCCCGCGAGCAGATGGCCGCGCAGGAGCAGGAGCGGAGCGTCCACCCGGCCTACCGACACAGTCCGAACCCGAGTCTGGGCAGCACGGGCGCCGCTGCGGCGGTCATCGTCGGCGGCGGCGGCGGCGGCGGCCAGGGAGGCAACTCGCCCCGCGCGCCGCCGGGGTTCGAGGGCCATCATCATCATCATCAGCAGCAGCAGCGGCATAGCGCGGGAAGCGGTGGCGCAGTGTTGCAGATGGACCCGGCGTACGCGAAGGAGTACGGGATCGTCGCCACCCCGCCGCCGCCGCCGCCGTCGTCGCAGGGCGCGGGCGTTGGTGGTGGTGGTGGTGGTATGGGCGCGAAGGTCTCGGGTCCCGCGGACGATCGGAGCAGCGACGAAGATGACGACGACGACGACGACGAGGACCTGTACGCCGAGCCGACGGTGTATCATCGCAGCAAGGAGACGGGCCGGCAGGGCGCGGAGGTGCTGGAGCGCGCGCACAGCGAGGTCGGCGATACGCCGAGCCCGCCGACCGTGCCGGCCGCGTTGGTCGGTGGACCACCACCACCGGGCGGCGGCGTGGGGAGTCAGGAGAAGGAGGTGGTTGCTGCGCAAGGGGCCGATGGTGGACAGCAGCGGCGGCGTGGGGAGGCGGCGGAGGGCCAGACCGGGAGGGGTGGTGATGAAGAGGAGGAGGTTGTGATGCATGGGGCTAGCTATCCGGGGATGGAGTGGACGCCGAGGTGGGACGCGACGATTGAATAAGCGGGCGGGTGGTTGCGCATGTCTTCAGTCCCCTTTTATTTTTTCTTTTTTATTTGCCTGTTCATTGTTTGTTCGTTGTTTGATATTGTCTTTTTTGCTTTTCGCTGTCTTTTTTTTTTTTTGTTTTCTTGTTTATGGTTTCGAGAGCGCGAGGAGTGCGGTACAGATCGGGCCGAGATCGTTTTGGTTGCTGTTGATATCCAATTTGTCGAATAGCTGGCGGCTCTGTTGTCTGTTTCCTGTCGGTATTTATTTTTTTTTCTGCGTTTTGCTATTTCCTGGTTCCTATTTCATAGCGAGGGCGGTCAAATTGTCGTTAGTGGAGTAGCGTGGTGAACTGCGGCGGTATGGTAATGGATGGTGCTGGAGGTGTGGTTGGGTGGTGGCCGGCTGTCTGATTTTTTCTTTTTTTTTTGCTGAGGCGTGTAGCGTTTATTCCCATCATCGCGTCCTTGCTTGTTGTACTTGCTGATCATAAAGTCTTCTGATTCCCCCTCACAAAGCGTTGCAAGCGTCATTCCTTTGCGGTGTGTTTTGAGCCTTGAGTTGCCTTGATATGTTTCTGAGGAACAATTCGAAAGCGCTATTCTTCGGATTTGTTGGAACCTTTATCATCTATTTATATGACGGTGTGGCTGTGATCTATCCGTCACTTCAAATCACTCTATCTTGCTTTTTTCACCATATTCATAGGGGTTCCTTAATCCCATGGCGAGGCTTTTCACTTGCGCAACCGAAGCTGTCCCAAGGAATTTCCCTGGTGTGTGTTGAGAATCTGAAGAAGCTTTTCTACGTGAAACGAATCGAAGTACTAATTGACAAATTGAACCCGGAAACATATTGACAAGTCACAATGAACACACCATGTTGAAGCTAAGAATTACACAAACAGAAACACTCTCCAAAGTCTGAAGCTTACCAGACAGCAACAACACCCTGTCCAATTATGTATCTGCCTCGAACTTCTGATTCATTCCCATACTTTCCCCCGTCAATCAACGAACCACGACGCACCCCCTCTCCACAGCCGCGATGCTCTCCGGTACTGACACGACACCGCCGGGGGCATCGCTATCGCCCGCCGACGGCAGCCGCGACGCGCCGACCGACCGCCCCGTCCACCCGTGGCCGTTCGCCGACGACGGCCCAACCGTCCGCATCTGGTGTCCGATCTCCTCGACCGGTCCGACCGTCCACCGCCGAAACAGGTCGTGCGTGCTCAGGTAGCGGGCGGCGCGGCAGGCGTGACGGTACAGCGTCGGCGCGTTGCTGATGACAACGGCGACGAAGGTCTCGCGGCAAGCCCAGCTGGTTGCGCGTGCGGGGGCGGCGTTGGTTGGATCCTAGTAGCGGGTGGGGTTGCTTCAGCTGCTGACTTTGTGCGTGTCTGATGAATGGCTTGGAAGAGCTGTGTGGATACTATAGTATTTGCACGTATATATGGGTATGTGTGTGCGGCTTACATTGAGGATGAGGGTGCAGCGCAGCACGCCGGCGGCAATGATGAGGACGGCGCCCCCGAAGACGAGTGTGAGCGAGAGCTTCTTGCGAAGTGGCAAGGTGTTGGCGTTCCAGAGCATGCAGAGCGGGATCGAAGACAGTAGGACGTCGGTGGAGGCGTTGAGGACGACGGTGACGTAGAGGTTGGGCTTGGAGATGGCGGGTTGGCAGTGGTCTTTTGCTTGATTGTCAACTGACATGTCTACCGCAGCAGGCTGGGAATATGGGGATCACGTTTACTTCCAGGGTCGGGGTAAATTTGCCAGTTGCGGTGGAAAGGTTGGCAGGTAAGGAGGGCGGTGGACTCGGTGGCTATGAACGTCGCAAGTAGTATCACGTAGCACATCTTGAGCCGAATTTTGAATTGTTTCAGACCGGATCTGCTTCATTAGTGTGCATACGCTACATTCTATTTGCATGAACTTACGTTAGCCTATCATAGAAAAAGCAGACTGAAAGCTTGCAGAGCCACAGCATAAGGATATAAAGACCCCATCCGAGAAGTTGCGTCTTGGATCCGCTGACTCGGAGGTGATACTCGTACGAGCTGGGGTCCAGGTATCGACGGTGTTGCTCCGTCATGCCATTGTTCGCTAGACCAGCCCAGAGCGCACCTTGGGCATATGCCGTGACGGTCTCGAGAGAATAAACGACCTGTTGAGGAAGTTAGTGTGCAGGTTATGAGAGCGAAGGGCTACCACCATAATGGGAAGCATGCAGTAGTCATCCCAGTCCAACCCTTTCAGGCCTCTTGAAGTTGCGTTAAGCGTTACCCGCAGGAGGATTATTAGTATTCCGAGAGATAAAAGGATAAACGCTTCTGACGTGAAGCTATAATGAAACGTCATTTCCACCACATTTGAAGATGCGTACGCAGAGCTTGATCGAGGAGCACCGCGGAGAGCGGTGATGGTGTCGTTGGACTTTGCTCAGTTAAATAGGGAGATGAATTGACGAATTGGCGATAGATAAGTTATTTGAAATTCCACAGAGCAGGCATGCGGCCGCGTTCATGAGGGTATTCAGCATGACGCAGTCTTCCCCCTTCGTGTCCATGATGCCAAACTTATCTACGCTTTTGTACCACCTTCCTTGAACGTGAATTTGAATGGTTCA
Source organism: Neoscytalidium dimidiatum (assembly GCA_037367355.1). Taxonomy (NCBI): domain Eukaryota; kingdom Fungi; phylum Ascomycota; class Dothideomycetes; order Botryosphaeriales; family Botryosphaeriaceae; genus Neoscytalidium; species Neoscytalidium dimidiatum. The sequence continues at coordinate 2,518,679 of CM074697.1, read as the reverse complement.
TTGATATCAAGAGCACAATAGTGTGCGGATGAACAAGATTCGCTGTCGTGCATGGGAATGACAAGATGGATGATATTGATCCGCCTCATACGGTGCATTGACGAACTACGGGACATCCAACTTGCTTTTTCTCGCCCTTTTAAGGAGAAGATATGAGATGCATGCTGGCAGGATCAAATGCAAGTAACATAGAAGCAGCTCGTCAAAGTTTCTGATGCGATTCCTTGAATGGCGCCATCGCCGAAAGGAGGGAGAACGGGTGTCTCCGCAGTGACGGATTTCCCGAGCGGAACAGTGTCGACATCAGCTGAAACCCCGCTTGGTAATTCTCCTCCCCTATCTGATCTTGAGATTGGTTGCCTCTTCCCGGATCTCACATTTACCGGGCGTCGATCTCTCCTTGGCTCGTGGAGAGTGCGGCGATCTCTTGCCTGGGTCACCGGACTTTGCTCCGAAGCTTTGCAGCGGTATGTCCGGTTTTGCGAGATGCACATCGGTCAGTAAAAAAAAAAAAATACTGAACAAATATGCATCTTTGAACTGTATTTGAATGATCGCCTTGACTCAGAAGCCATAGTACTTGGTTCTTCTCTGTGTAGGTTTTCCCCAAGGAAAAGGGCACACTGTAATGGGTGAAGGCAGCAGCTGAGGTAGCCCCACATGATACGAACCCCACAGTGCCCCTGCAGCGGAAATTCGGCACCAGGTGGAGGACTTCGGAACCAAGACGCTGTAATCATTTGGATATGGCTGCCTGCATCCTACGGAATCCATGTCTTCTTAATTTCTGAAACTGTAGTGGAGTAAGAGAGATGCCGCCGCAAAATCTCGAAGCGACTTCACCTAGATGTTTATCTGGAATGATTCCATGCAGTAGCATTGTGTATCTTTTCTGATGTTGGTAAGCGATCTCGCAAAGGCCACCTGCAACCTAAACCGAATACAACATGTGGGCCAATATTGTGTATTTAATGACCCACCAATGACACAAAGGAATATCTCCAAGAAAAAAAAACCCCAATGCTTCAATCCTAGCTTCTCAGCCTCATTCACATTTGGTGCTAGATATCCCACAGTATTCTTTATTGCCGACACAACCGAGCTTTATTGGATCACACCTTCGCCCCTGGGATATCTGCCGAGCATTTTTAGTTCAGCTGAAGCCGCGTGGTAGTGGATTTGATTGAAAATCTATAATGCGGAGCCTGTGATATTTTCTTGGCATTGTTCCTAAATGCGAGCGGTCCCTATTCTCAGCCTAGCTTTGTACGCATCAACTAAGCAATGGCGAAATACTGATCAGGTCTCCATCAACCCTTTCGAAATATGTATCGCCGAGTAATAGAGGTCAAAATTGAATAACGCAACAGTAAGCAAATATGAGATCAACTCGGTTGTGACTACTTGACTGATCAAGCACTTAAAGCTTCGCGCCCAATTCCTTGGCCGCCCTCTCCCTGAGTATCTGCTTGAGAATCTTTCCGGTAGAGTTCTTTGGCAACTCATCAATGAAAGCCACGCCACCATCCAGCCTCTTATAAGACGCAAGTTTCTCAGCTGCATACTTCTTCACATCTTCTTCAGTCAGCCTCTCAGCCTGCTGACCTGCAGCCTTGACGACATATGCGCGGGGTAGCTCAGATCCGTCCCGCTTCAACTTCACTCCGATAACTCCCGCATCCACAATCTGTGGATGCGAGAGCAGAACACCTTCAAGCTCAGGCGGTGCGACTTGGAAGCCGCGAACCTTGATCATCTCCTGCAGCACAGCAATTCAGTCAGCTAAAGTCCCACACCACCTCCGATCGCAAAGTAGACAACCGACCTTCTTTCGATCAACAATGTACCACTGTTTATTCTCGCTGCTGCAGTACGCGATGTCTCCGGTGGGATAATATCCGTCCGAATCCCACGCAGCGTTCGCCTCGGGATTGTCGACATAGCCCATGAACAGGATGGGCCCGCGCACCCACAGCTCGCCTCGCACGTCGTAGCCCGAGATATCGAGGCCGGCCTCGTCAACGATCTTGAAGTCCGTATTAGGCAGGGGGCGGCCAACGCTGCCGGAGCCATCGTCGTCTTCGGGCCATTTGAGCGACGAAGCAATGCACGTCGTTTCGGTCATGCCCCAGCCCCTTAATTCGCACATCAGTAACCCGCAGGCGCAGTAAGATCGAGGGATGAAACGATGCGGGTAAAAAAAAAAAAGAAAAGAAAAGCTTAACTCACTGCGTATACGTCGCGCCCTCGCCCAGACACCTCTTCATCCTCGCCTGCACCGCGCCGCTCATCGGCGCCCCGCCACTGCTCCCCGTCCTGATAGACTTGAGCGCGCCGCCCTCCACCACCGCCGGCACCGCCAGCAGCGCCACCACCATCGCGGGCACCGCCGACAGCACCGTGATCCGGTACTTCCGCACGCACTCGACGAACGCGTCCGGCTCGAAGCGGCGCATGACGAAGACGGCGGCGCCCGTCCGCAGCGGCGCGAAGTGCGTGCGCGGCACGGCGCCGGCGTGGAAGAACGGGCTGGCGAACAGGCAGCGCTGCGGGAACGGCGGCCGCCGCGCCGGGGGGTTCTCGACGCAGGTCTGCTGCGCGACGACGTTGCGGTGCGAGAGCCGCGCCGCCTTGGGCAGCCCCGTCGTGCCGCTCGAGAAGAGCCGGGCGGCCTCGGTCGCGCTCGCCGCGCCCGGGTCCGAGAAGCGCAGCCAGTCGCGCTCGCCGCGCGCGAGGAGCGTCGTCCATGATTGCAGGCCGGCGGGGACGGCCTGGCCGGCGCGGTCGAAGACGAAGATGCGGGAGGTGGGGATGCCGGCCTCTTTGGCTGGGGTGAGCACGCGGTGGACGAGGTCGGGCTCGCTGATGAAGGCTTGGATTCTGGCGGTTTTGATGGCGTGCGCGATCTCGTAGGGCGTGTAGGCCGGGTTGATGCCGGTGAAGATGCCGCCGAAGGCGATGATGCCGTTGACGAGGATGGGGTAGTCTATCTGCAATGCATCTCAGACGGCTGTGGCAGAAGGACGGGCTTGGTGAGATCTCACGTCGTTGAATGAGTGCAAGCAGATTACGTCTCCTTTCTGGAACCCGGCCGCTGTGAAGCCTGCGCAGAGCTTGCGGATAGCAGTCCGCGCTTGCCGCACGTTGTATGATCTGGAAGGGTTCGCGGCATCAATGTAAATGGGCTGATCCGGATCACACTGCGAATCGTCTATCAACCAGGTGAGGATGTCTGTCGCGGGGATCTCCACGTGCTGCGTGGCGAGGAAAGGCATTTTGACTCTCTAGAGACAATGAAGACAATACTAGCGTATGGCGATGCTTTTATCTGTGCCCTCGGTCTTTTATGAGCTGCGTACGATAACGGCTCGTGCGAGATGCTTTCAACCCCGCTCGGGGACTGCAAATAAGGATTGTAGGATATGCACTAGCACCAAATAAACTCAAGGCTTGGAAAAGAAGCTTAAATCTACGCCAACTCGCCTGCTTGGACGGCAGACGACCCCGCGGTAGCGAGGAGATAAAGTTCCGGCTGCGCAAATACACCGCTCCGCCATAAGATCACACCACCCTACTGGGCTGGAAACAAACGAGGAAGTCTTTCAACGATCCAGTTTGCCATTTAGTATGACCTTGACATGATTATTGTTCAGACATGCAGCCGAAATGTTCCGAGTATAGACAAGCTTTCCGTTCCGGGAGGGATGTCTTACCTCTGCGCTCTGGCACGGTCTACTCCGATATCTAGGTTTGGAGCGTGAACTTCAAATATCATCCAATACTAGAGCAAGCTATATATCCTGATTACAGGGTACTGTACGTATCTGTGCCGTCATTCAAATGTTCTGGTGGATCAATCATTGATATCTATGATGCCCGTCCTGCGCATTTAGGCATCCGATTCCCTCTTTAAATTTATATAGCGTATATTGAATAGCTTGAGGGGGTGCCCGTTACCAAGACGCTCACCGCGCAATAGAATGCCAATCTCCATTGGATGAGACCAGTTCATCCAGGCCATCATGACGAACATGAGTAGCGCATCGAAGATATATAAAAATGCCTCATGGGTCAGTAAATAGCCACCATTTCCGCTAATATACTCCAGCAGGCGGAAGATACTGCGTATCAGCACCAGCGTGCTTACGAAGTAAAGTGTTGTCAAGTAGTACTCCCAGCGGATTTCAGGGTCTTGAGATCTTTCAGTTGGACGACGGCGCATGCGAAGGTGGAATGTGCCAATAGCAATGACAAACAGTCCAAAGAATATCAATTGGATGGCAAGGCCAACAAGAATGATGTCTTCGGCACTTTGCATCTTCGACGGGTTCTTCGAAGCGTTGGACAGCACAATCCCACCTAGACCACCCTTACGTTAGAATGCATATGAAGTTGTAAAGCAGGTCTATCGTACCAATTATTTGAACGATGAATGAGAAGACGTCTCCAAGGACGAATATCTTGGTGAGCCAATGCGGCCGGATGAATGAGTGATCTTCTCCTCCAGTGAGAACGATGACGCGTCCGAGGATCATATAGATACTAGCTGCGAAAAGAGCGGGCGCTATCAACAGAGTGAGAGTTTGGATAGCGAACGGAGTAAACGTCCAGCAGCCATACTCTTGGCTGGCAGATACAGCTCTTGCAGAGTAGCCGATGATTTCAACTTTTGAAAGAAAAAGTGAGTGATCTTGCTAATTATCTGGGAACGGACTTTCAATAGCTTACGAACGCCACCAAGCATAAAAGCGGCCATGTACCAGACCCTTGCTCGGAACATTTGCACGATGTGAAGGATCGTGGTTAGACCAAAGCAGACACAGAAGATAACTGCTGCTATGAGAGAAGGTTTGTAATTGTAGAAGGGACTGTTAGAGCAGGCAGTCATGGTGAAGAAAGAACGAGAACGGATAGTAAATCGTTTTTGATGAGACTGATCGTTGGAGCAGAGACTGGATGATGGACGCTGTTCGAGTCGGACGCTGCTACTTTATATTGTTTTAAACAGACCAACTCTAGCCTTCGAGTCAATCAGTACTTTGAATCAACGTACAAACTCTACAGTGCTAAAATACATCGGTGGGCTTCGTATTCCTAATTGATCTGAGAGATGGTAGATACAGGAGTGGTGAAATGTGGCGCAGTGGTGGCACAAACGGTAGGCAGCAGCATTATACTAACTGGAAATAGTTTGGACTCAAATCTAATCACTGAGATGTCATCTTCAAGCACCAATTAGGAGACTCGGCGTTAGGAGCTCGGTGTCAAGATTTCGCCGACATCTTTGCATACCAATGTCAGCCTCAAAACGCCAAAGACAGCATATAGGGAATAGCTTCAGCAGCGTGATGACTCGCGCTAGTGGAGGCCAGCTTTTCTCGTCTGTGCTTTCGAGCTGACGCGGCGAAGATTAGCGACATCTCGTGAATTGACGCGTCTCATCAGTGAGCTACACACCGTGTTTGCTACCTAAAGTTTGCAAATCTAGCAGCGAAGCATTTTCAGTCACTCGATACTGGCTCTGGAAGCCTGGGCGGGGGGGTATAATTTGCCTTTGCTCTTGTGCAACGATGAAAAAGCGCCAAGTAGCCGCAGAGACTTGCAATCTCAGGCCAAAACCCTATTCCAAATCTCGCATGTTAACGCTCGCCTTTCCAACCGCTCGCAAAAAAAAAAAAAGCTCATCAGCTGGGTGGAATATCCCTGTGGCAAATCATGCGAAAAGCCCGGTATTCCTACGCTAAAGCTTCGCCAAGAAAGTAAGAAGCATTACTACTCTGCCGAGCCATCGTGATACGAGCCGCTAGCAGCTCGTGTCCATCCGTGTCTGCGAAACTTGTTTGTAGGTAACTAGTGATACTGCGATTTTCGAATTGCTAGCTTCTTTGCGAAGCCACGCGTCCACAAACCCCCACCACTGGACGCTCTTTGTCAAACTCGCCATTGCCGTTTTCCTTGACCGCGCTTCATCCACCCATCTGCAGACCGGGCTCCGGCCAACCTATCCCTGCTTTACAGAGCAATGTTCGATTGTGGGCAATGAAAACGATGTGAAATGGGTAAAGGTGCATCCTCAAGCCATAATTTTTGATTTTCATAAAACACAGCTAACATTTGAGAAGGCTTCGCAAGGCATTTCCCCGGTCAATATCATGTGCACTGAATTTCGAGTGAAGAGAATGATAATTCAGTAGTGATCCCTCCGCGTCCTAAGTAGCTCTTGTACGCAGAGAAATTGTTGTCCAGCAGTTGCTCTCTGGTAAAGCGTCTACCCCACAGCAACGAGAATGGTCAAAGCAGTTTTGAGATAATTGGAGAACGTCGTAGCAGTTTGGAGATAGCTAAGCCAAACATAAGATAATCGCAGTGTAGAGTAGGTACTGCACGCTATATAGTTGCCTGCATTGAAGCAAATCCCTGGCAACACATTCCTCCTCCAGTGCCTTCAAGTCACTCGCTTGTGCTACCATTCCGTTAAGCGCGAACTTCCTCACATATCCTCCTTTCTCCTCATAAGCAGGCCATCGAATTCTTTCTAGACCTCTATTCGGATGTCTAGCGACCTCGAGCCAAACATCCTGAAGCGCGTACGAGGCTTCATAGTCGAAGGAAGTTGAACTCCCACGGAAATCCGCATGCGTGCCGAATACGAGCGGAAGCTCGCCAGTATGATATGCCCCCTCTCACTGTCGAGGAGAGATGGTACTGAGGTTACAGACGTAGAAGTAGCGGTTGGTCGTGAGATTGGCAGCGACACGCTCGCTATATCGTATTAGCATGGCATTTTGTCCCTTAAATACATACTTAAACTTGGCTATAAGATTTCGTCACTGCATGGCCGGTCATGTAGAATGTGAACAAAGTTTCACAAGATTACTCCGCTGAACATCAATATCTTACCTGGAGGATATTGGATATCCAGGGACGCGTCATCAGTCGCCATCACGAACGATTCTATCAGCTTCGAGTTTTACTAAGAATCCTCCGATTCCGATAAATGACTGTTTCTGTGCGGAACAGGAAAAGCTAGGAGATAGTAGTGGAGCCAGCAGAATGACAAGAGATGCCGGACCAATTGGATCAACAATGAATGGTAGGTGGTCAGATAGCATGACTCGTTACTATAACCTATGGTTGCCCTAAGTGAGCTGCGGCATTTCCGGAGAGGCTGAAGACTCTGCACCCTATTTGGCCACGCGGCCAGCCTCTCCGTCCCCTAGGATTTCCCCAGTAACCCGGAATCCGGTGGTTTGCGATTTATTCCGGGCTCATGCCAGGTGATCGTTTCATTTCGCTTCCACAGTGTGGCGTGTTCCGGATCCTTAGGAGTGTTCCTCCGTTTTTGCCAGCAGAAGTTCCTCCCAGAGCCATACGGGCCCCTTCCCATCTTTCAAGGAGAATGTAGATGGTTGTCGCCTATTGCGTGTCTGCTATCTGAGCAGCCTGTCTCATTTTTGCCCTAATAGTGATGAATCTTGTGTCGAATACGTCGGGTATCGTGCCCATCGAACTAAATTAACCCTCACAGATTGAAGCCGCGTTGAAACCCCACAGAGCCTGACTTGTTATTGCTGATGTACGGAATTATGTCCGCAAACTGGATTGAACGACCTAACCTGTTGTCTCCCCCATCGCCTCGGGACTTTTTTTCTGCTGTATCGAAGTAGTGTATTTGGTTAACCCTCCCCCCTTTATCCAGGTCACTGGGGAAATAATACTCGTCAAGGGTTGAGAACCTACCCGCGTATCTTAGCCAAAGTGTCTCAGCGCGATGGCCGCCGGCTGGCTGCCACATTCTCTCAGGACTGGCATGGGCGCTGTGCATAACACGTGGGGCATGGTTCTCAGTGCCATGTTGGCTGTTCTGACAATACGTCTCACTAGTTTTCTCGGTGTCGGAGGTTACCATCCCGACCTCGGTGTCGGTGTTTCTTTTCTACCGACATCTCGTGGTCCTCTATCGGGCCTAAGATACGTAGCGTGCTTAGTTGTACGAGGCTAGCGCAGTAGGCAGCCACATCCTAATCATTGATTGTGTCATGTACTAATGCCAGAATTTTTCGGTTTAGACATTTAGAGCTTAGTTGAGGTTCCGCACTTTCGCTGAATAGCAAGGCCTTGACTGAAATGGAAGTATAACGGAGTCTCCCGTAAATCGGTGCTTTCCGCCATCGTGTTCCGTAGACGCTAACTAGGCGTGTATCTTAGTCTTGGCCCTACTTGAGCTCAGTGTGATCCGTGAGATGTGTCACTGCCTTCTCACGCTTGTCACCGGTAAGTAACGGGAGAAGTCGAGAATGCCCCACGACTGACAGCAACACGAAGATTCCATAGCAAAACATCTCGCACTATCGAACTGAAGAACACAGCCCCATCGGTGTAATGCGTACATCGACTCGGAGCTCGGCATGCGTAAAAGCACAGTGAAAAAGGAGTCAAGACAGGTATATAAAGGGGTCGTGAAGGATACTAGTAGGCTCGATCTTTTTTAGTATAGCTACATCCTTTCTCGAAGCTGCAGACGAATTCACTTTGAACTCATTCAAATAATGCGCTTCTATAATTCTTTCGTTCTGGGGCTCCCAGTGCTGACTCCTCTTGTAGTTGGCCGGATGTGGAGTTTTCGACATGAAACCGCGTCCTCCTTTGAGAGCGTGAGTAAGACAAGTTCCGTATGTTATACGATCTTCGGTGCTGATAACGTGAACTTGTAGCCGGAGCTCCCAGCTGCAATCAATATTACTGATTCACAGTTGGCCTACCCTCTCGATGTCGTCGGAGGAAGCTCCTCCTACTGGAGCACATCCTTTGTCACCGGATCTGACCACCACCAATACCTCGTACTCTCTCATGTTTTACTCATAAGCGTCGGTCCTTCAATGGCGCGTTGTTCTGTCCTGGACATTACCGACCCCACCAACTACTGGATGGATTCCTCCAACATCACCCTGAATACAAATGTCTCGACTCAGAGTGCTCTTCACCTCGACTATGGCTTCCTCGGGTTCCAAGGAATCTCCGCCGATAGCACCAGTACCATGCGCACTTGGGCATCTTTGCCGACCATCGGCTTCAATGTCACGTGGGAATCATCATCCAAGGTCTTGTTCAATGCCGGCAGTGCTATGTTCTGGTTCGGTTCATCGGGAAACACGCACGAATGGAGTATGCCTGCCGGCATAACAAGCGGCACGCTCACCCTCAACGGCACGCAGGAAATCACCATCGACAGTTCAAATTCATTGACCTGGTACGACAGGCAATGGGGCTACGCCGGGCCGTTCGGAGGCAACTGGACGTGGTTTGAATTGCATTTCAAGGACGACACAAAAGCTAGCATATGGGCCATTGATCAAGGAAGCACCGTTAAGCGCTTTGCTACTGTGCGAACAGACATAGGTACACACGTTCTGCCGTACGATTTGCTGGCAGATTGGAGCAACACCTGGACTAGCGACTGTTCCGGCAAGACTTATCCCCTCGCGTGGACACTGAGGTTCCGCAACGGCGAAGAGTTGCGTGTGAAGAGCATAAGGGATGACCAGGAGCTTTGTAATGTGGGTCAAGAGGCAGCATATGAGGGCTTTGTAACAGCAGATGGATCCGTCTTGGGAAAGAAGCCAGCCTTCGGCCTGGTTGAGATGACGGCTGCTTGAGACCGATGTGGCCCCAGATTTGATGGGAGAATATAGTCTATTGACTAAGTCTATGTACAAGCAGGCAATTCAAATCATCTTGCAAATTGCTTTCCTGGAAGCTGCTTTCAAAATGATGCTTCAAGCACTCAGACAAGATAGGACACGCGTAATTAAGACAGCCTAAGGGCATGTGATCATTCTCTGTATTCGCCAGCAATACTCTGTTCTGCACAACTTCACATTTAACAGAAGCTACTGAATGAAGGTGAAACTTTCCCACTAACGGTGTGAGCCAGTGGGGTTCCGTTGACACCACTACTACGTCGACGCTCCGTTCTCGGGAGAGATCGAGCGTACCGTCGGGTAACCGAGCTTCCATGGGCCTTCGTAGAGACTTGATCAAGCGCAGAAGGGGACATCTGTCTAGCAATTTGATCAGAAGGGGTTTGTATACTGTAAACGAGTGTGGTTCATATGCAGGGACCTGTCCATCTCACTTGTTCACTGCGGATCACCGTAATCCAGTAATTCAAGTGACTCGTGCGTAGTGCAGGTGAGCCTGAGCATGTCCCGATACCTCCTGACACGGAGACTGCGATCGGAGCTGGAAATTTTCATTCCGGCCCGTGAGCCGAGTCTTTTCCGAGTAATAGGGCCGTCCGCACGATGCTTCTTCCAATCCTTCCAGTTAATGTCGTGCCAGACAACCAATACACAACGACGGGAAACCCTCGAATATATCTTCGCTCTCTTTTGTAGAACATGTCCATCGCTACAAACAAATTAGAGTTTTATGTTTAACTTCCGCGGGGACGTCCCATGTTCGAAAAGCTCCCTGCAAAAATTCCTGAACTGGCAAGATCGGTCGCGCATGACACAAACGTGAACGAAGAAGATTAAAGCTGATCTAATGTAGCTTACACTGACCTAAAATTATAGTGGAGTGGATGCCGGGGGCAATAGAACATCGCGGCTCTGGCGCATCGCCACCAGTCGAGTAAGGGACAATCCGGGCCTCTCACGGCACCTGTGCACTGCTCACCTGATTTCTTTACTTGCCAGCCAAATGAAGTAACCAGGCCCAAACGCACAGCATTATCGACGCCCAGAAGCCGCACCTCGGGCTTCCTCCGAGACCGAAAGGCCGAGCGGACGCGCCCGCCCCACTCATGCCCGAGCCGAGATCCGACCGCCTAGAACGAGTACGTGCAAGTTTAAGGTTCTGTTTAAAAAAAAAAAAAAAAAAATGTTAAGCTGACGTCTCTCAATCTTTTAGAATAGAGCAGCCCTAGGTGGGCTCAGTAGAGACACACACTCAACAACACATAGCACGAAAGAAGTATCCTTCGAAGCTGCGATGGAGGGGGGGTTTTTCAGAATCTCCGTACGGATGCATCTTCTCGTTTCAGCATGGGCCGTGGGACAGCCACCAAGCGGCGGGGCTAGCTCCTTGGCGAAGCTGCTGACCGAATTCTATGCCGACGGGCGCGACGCCTTACCTGACGCTGGGGATTGATTCAGCAGCAGATTCACCCTCAGCTTGGTGAATCATACGAATATGAGGAGCAATTTTGCTGAAATCTGAGATTGCACTCAGGTCGGAACCAGTTGAGATCTGTGCCCGTCATCATGGCAACGACCACCAGCGCGGACCGGTTTACAAAGAACACGGCCACACGGAATCCAATGCATGCGCCGCGGGACAGCGAGGCGGTAGAAGCGGAGTCTCCGACACTCCGTGCATGCGGACATATTGACACCTGAACCCGGATTCCTAAGATCACGGTATGGGATGCGCCTGGCCAAGCGGGACAGCTCAGCTTCTGCGAAGGCCCTGGACGCCTCGATGATGTACAGTACTTAAGAGTATTTGGGATGCCTCTCTGGTCCCGACATCTCAGAAAAAGCCAAATTGCAAGCTGCAATCGCAACAAAGAAACCCTCACACACACGTAATGGCCTCCAACACCATCGAATCCCTCAAATCCATCCTCCAGGATGACGAAATCATCCACCCGGAATCCGCGAACTACGACACCGAAACCGTCACGTACTCCGCGGACAAGAACAAACGCCCGTCCCTCGTCGTCCGCCCGAAGACCGTTGACAGCCTGAAAGCGGTCGTGGTCCTGCTGGCAAACTCGACCCTCGACTTCGCCATCCGCGGCCGCGGGTACGGCGGCGGTTCAGCAAAGGACGTGGTCGTCACCATGACGGCCTTCGACGGGTTCGAATTCGACCATGAGAACGAGGTCGTGACGCTCGGGGCCGGCCAGAACTGGGCCAGCTTTTACGACAAATTGGCCGAAGTCGCGCCCGGGTACGTTGGTATGTCCCCCTTGTTCTCTGGCCACCACCTGGGAGGTGCATTCGTACAAAGACAGCTGCAGCTTGCCCGCTTGCTGACTGCTGCTTGAAGCTGTTACGGCCCGCACGCCCGACGTCGGTGTCGCCGGCAGCATCCTTCACGGAGGCTTCTCCTGGTTATCCCAAGAGTTCGGATGCGCGTCTGATCCCGCGAACCTGCTGGACGCAGAGGTTGTGAAGCTGAACGGCGAGGTGGTCTGGGCGTCTCAGGAACCCGATCTCATGTGGGCGCTACGCGGTGGTGGCCCCGGTTTCGGTGGTATGTCTTGGCTCTGAGAGATTGCTACCTTGCTTCTCTTTAGAACGTGTAGTCGAAAGAGATTCAAGGGCACCGCTAACCTTCCAACTCTGCCCAGTGGTGACGAAGTTCAAGTTGAAGGCATACCGATATCCCCAGAAGATCTGGCAAGGCACGATCTTGGTTCCCAACTCGACCCTTCCGCAGGTTGCCAAGGGGTTTGCGAAGTTTACCGCCAGCAAGCCTGATCCGAAGCTGGCTGCCTTCCTCTTCAAGATGAGAAAGGAACTGTTTAAGATGTTAGATGTGGATGAAGACGTGCTGGCCATTCACGTCTTCGATGCCCTCGGTGAGGAGCACGGCAGGAGTGAGGCGGGCTTCAAATGGGTGCTTGACTTGCCCGGCGCAATTGACCGTACCGTTGTTGCTGACATGAGAGGCGTTGTCAAGTTGCAAGGTAAGTATATGTCCTCAAACGTACGAATACTTGACTTAGTAGAGGTCTGATCTCATGCTCTCCAGCGCGCGTTGATTCGTTCAAAAGCAAATACAACATAATATGGAATCCCCGTCTCCTGCGGGAGTTCGCTATGACCGAAGAAACCATACTGAAATCTTTCGAATGGTACGACAACAAGGTTGGCACTGCACCCGGGACTATTCCGGATGCCTCGATGCTCGTACTCGAGTTTTTCGCATTCGTAAGCATCGACTGCCCTACGATCGCACTCTTCCATCCTGACTGACTACCTCAGAATGCCATGTGCGAGCGGCACGAGACGGCGTGGCCCCGTCCGAAGGGCTTCAAACACATTCTACTCACTACAACCGGGTATGAGCCATCAGCTACGGAAGACGCTGAGCTGGCTCTCAAGCTCGCCTCGGAGTCTGCGGGTGAGATTGGGATTCGGGACAATTCTTTGATGATGCCCACAGCCGCGGAAAAATTTCATGACGTGGCGGCGGTAAGTGCTTTCCCGATCTTCTTTCTCAAAATCCCATTACGTCGTGATGTGCTAATGTAATGCTGCGTCCTTGTACAGATATACAGTGAAAATTACCCCAAACTGCAGGCCATCAAACGGAAGTACGACCCCAGGAACAGACTTCCGGGTCACATTCAGGCTTAAGTGATGCTCCAACGACTACATGGGCGAGTCCATCGGCTTGTCAGAAGACCACAAGAGCCTTGGATAGTTGACTGGTTATGAAGCGAGTTGGAAATGCTTGCGAATGACTACATCCCGGGTGATACGAAGCTGCCATGGCCAAGGAGCCAACTGGTAGCTACAAATGAGCATCTGGCACCACCATTGTATTATATATTTTGACAGGAACCAAAATATCTCCGCTCCCATACCTTTTTCACAATATGCCTAAAAGTCCTTACAACCAATCTCTCAGCACACCGAATACTCAACCGCTAGTGTCCAAGCCCAAAGGCCCACAATATCATCGCTGCCTATGATTCTTGATCCCCAAGATGACCATCAGGGCCCCCTTACTATGCAGAATTGTAAAATCAGAAGCCAAAGAAAAGCACCTTTGATACAGGATTGCCAATTCCCGAGAGCAAGGATGATAGTGGAGAAAGGTCGCCAGATACGCGCTTTGTAGGGAACGAACTGCCTGCTCCGGCCCTACCGTTAGAACCACGGCCGTACGAGGAGATGCATTGATCTCCGTTTCAGCAACAGATATACCCCACAAGGGGAAATGCATGCAATTTGCTCGAAAGTATGGGGGGGAAAGCATGTCATCATTACCACATCCAATCTCTCATAATATTTACAAAACTTGGTCCCCCCTCGCCATGGTGCTTATGATTCGCATACAACATTACAACGTTCGTTTTATTCATCCATCACAGTGCGCATGCAGCACTCACAGCTCATCCCTCTTCTTCAAGGCCCCGCCCACCGGCCGCAGCCGGAACAGGCCGATGCTGTGCCTGTCCACGACGGCCTCGAGCGTGCCGCCGGGCGCCAGCTGGCCGACCTTCTTCCCGAAGAGGGCGGTGTGGTTCTGGGCCAGGCCGTCGGCGTACGGCAGCTTCGTCGCGTTGTAGCGGGTGACGCTGTCGTCGGCGACCTCGGTGGCGTTGCCGGCCAGGACGGCGGCGGCCTCGGCCTCGGACATGCGGTTCGCCCACAGGTCGTAGACGTCCCAGGTGGTGCTGAGCTCGGCGGGCGGCAGGTAGGCGCCGGCGGTGGCCTGGTCGAGGAAGATGTCGCGCATGGTGGCGTTCATGGGGCGCGAGGCGTTGCCCGTATTGATGAGCGCGACGGCTGTGTCGCCGTTGTCGAGGGTGCGCGTCCACAGCTGGATCTCGCCCATGCCGTCGGCGTCGACGTCCGGCACGTAGTAGCGCCAGACGCGCTTGGCGGCCGAGGCGGAGGGGTCCTGGTTGAGGGCAATGACGGCCGGATTGGAGTAGATGGCGAGGTTGGCTGGGGAGAGTGTCGGGATGTTGGTGCCCATGAGGAGCGGGGAGGACATCAGCGCCCACATGGAGAAGTGCACGACGTACTCGGAGTCTAAAAAAAAAGGAGGTGGGAAACAGAAGCTGTTAGTCTGATGGTAACTCAAGGAGGGGGGTTTTCAAAGGACTCCACTTACCCGACTGGCCACCGTTTCCGACCTCAAGCATGTCCATGTCGTTGAAGGCGCCGGGCTGCGAGCGCGAGACGATGGGGGCCATCTTGTTCAGGATGTTCATGACGGAGCAGTGGAAGCCGGGCCAGTTGCAGGGGTTCTCCTTGCATGGGCAACGGTCGTCCGGGCGCTGGAAGCTGTCGTAGATGTCGCCGCTCATGCGGTAGCTGTTGGAGATGGTGTAGGCCCAGTCGTAGGGGTCGTCGTTGCCCCAGTTGCACAGGGCGTAGACGATGGGGCGGCCGGTGTTGTTGAGGGCCTTGCTCATGACGTTGTAACGGTCGAAGCTGAGCTTGGGCGTGCCAGATTGTCCTTGGTTGTAACAATTGTCATACTTAAGGTAATCGACCCCCCAGGACGCGAAGAGGTCGGCGTCGTTCTGCTCGTAGCCCAGGCTGCCCGGATATCTGCCGCAGGTGAAGACGCCGGCGGAGCTGTACATGCCATACTTCATGCCCAGGTCGTGGACGCGGTCGGCGATGTATTTCATGCCGTTGGGGAACTTCTGGGCGTTGTGAACGAGGTAGCCCGACTCGTTGCGGCCGGCAGACCAGCAGTCGTCCAGCACGACGTAGTTGTATCCCACGTCGCGCAGGCCATAGTCGACCATAGCCTGGGCGGTGTTGAGCAGCAGCTCCTCGGAGACATCGCAGTGGAAGGCGTTCCAGTTGTTCCATCCCATCTGCGGCACCAAGTTGAGGCCATTGTAGGAGGTGGCACCGGGAATGACGACGTCCTGGGCAGTGGCAGCAGCCAGGATGGCGAGGAAAGCTGCGGACAGCGACTGGGAAGCCATTGTGAAGTTTCTGCCGGTCAATGGCCAGGGACAGGAGGAAAAAAAGAAAATAGAGGAGGAGGAGGAGGAGGAGGAGGAGGCGTCAGCCGGGTGTGCCTGGACGAAGGGCGGGAGCGCGGAGAACGGCGGCAGCTTTATAGATGGACGGCAGCGGGATAATTATGTGCATGGTTGCATTGGAGGACGGGTAGCTTCCTGGATTTTGGGCAGAGATGGCACGAGCCGCATGCCATTGAGGGCGCGGAGCGGGTGGAGGAGAGCGGAGCTAGCCAGCTGGGGTAAAGGGCTGGGAAAAAGGGCGGAAATTGGGCGTCTTGGCTGCAGCAAGCGGTGTTTGCAATGACGTCGCGGGTGCGGGGTGCAGCTGTTGAGGCTGACCAGTCTGTGTACATACTTCTAGACGCGTCAGTACAACAGAAAAAACGCGCCCGCGGGCTGCCGAAAAGTTAGTCCGGCGGCCAGAAAGTCGGTCGCGACACAGGCTGTGCGGCGCGGAACGCGAATCGAGCCGTCCTCCGGCGACACGAAGCGCGCCTTCTGACTTTGTTCTTTCTTCGCTTCTCGCAGCTTCTTTTCTGGTGACTGACTCTGTGGCTCTTCTGGCGCGCTTTCCCGCAGCTCCACCCCGCTCAGATCCTCCACAGTAACATTCTCGCCGACCGACACCATCGCCCCCCGTGTCTGATCGTCCGCTTACGCTGTCGCCGCCTCCTCGTTTCCCATCTCAAACGCCTTCGGTACTGCGACTGCGCCTCAACACCATCACATCGCGGCGCCCAACAGCCGACGCCACGGCCGCCTTCTCGAAGCCCACGCCAAGCTGAGCCACCCCGAGCCACCCCGCACGCCGGCGAAACTTTGGCGGGGCCCCATAATTGTTTCGCCGGCGCTGAATCCCTCGCCTTATGCCGTGCCACCTCTCACCACAATCTACCCGATCGGATATCCTATCCCGTAGAATAACCCTCGCGCCTCGCGCTCAACCCGCCTCGCCAAGTGCATCTCTCACGACCGTAACGGCGCCATTCATCCAGTCTCTTCCACTGACATCTTTACACTATTTTAGCGGCAATTTCTGTGTCAGCCGGCACTCGTCAGCGCCGGCGTCGGCATCTGACCGGCGGCCCTAGCGCACCGTCGGTCTTCTATCCCGATCCGACACTCTCCAAGAATCGGGCTTCGTGTCAGGCATCCGTCTTCATCTACCAAGTCAAATATTGTTCTAGCGTTGTCGATGGAGATATAATTTCATACACCTAGCTGTGTTTGTCGCAGCTATTGGTCCAATCCCGGCCCGCAGATCATACATATGCAAGGCAGACCGACATAACGTGCATTAGCAGATCGATGCTCTGCAAGACATGCAGAAAACTACGCAACCCAAACTCACCATAGCTTCGCGATACTATTTCCGGTGAAACAAAAAATTACCGACCACCACCCATGCATTGTCACTGTGCAAGTCGCTGGCTTTATCATTCGCCTCACCGCCCCCTCCCTCTCCTCCTCCTCCTCCTCCTCGTCGACGCCAACAATCGCCCTCCTCATTCCCTCCACGCGCACACAACTCTCCCTTTTTCCGTGCTCCAAGCACGCCCTCTAAGTATACCCCAATACGACTTCCTCACTCCCATCCAACGGGACCGTGCCCGACCGGTCTGAAAAGCGCATCCACCTGCCGCGGCAACTCAGCGTCGCATAGTCCCCCATCATCAGCACATCTCTTTTCCCACACTGATGGTAGACTTGATAGACGTGTAGGATCGCGGAAGGCGTCATACAGTCATTCGTCCGGGTCGAAGAAGGGCTGGTAGGGAGGAGATCGGATCGGGGGAATGATCTATTGTCGGAGAGTGTGCAGACGGGGCCCCGGCATCGTGGTGGGCTGAGTGGTGTGGAGGAGTGTTGGATCGTGCCTTTGGCCTGTGCGTGTGAGGAGAAGGAGGACGAGGAGGACGAGGGTGAGGATCTAGCAGTCATGGAGGGGCGTTGCTGTCCGAGATTTTCTCCCTGCAAAGCTCACTCGTCCGGATCTGTATCCCCTCCACCAAGACGTCGTCGTCGCTCCTGCGGATTAAGGCCACAATAAAGCTTGGAATTGCAACGGATCGAGGGCTGAATCTGGCTCTCGTCTAACAACCGCTTAGCCTCTGACTAGTCAAGCGAAAGACCTAGCGAGATTTCTCAACATATCTTGTGCGACAGTCCCCAGATAAAGATCGAATAGAACAAGCGTATGGTGTAGAGATCCGGCTGTCGACTGCTCGCGCATCAGGACGCGTCAAAATATAGCCAATCGCTCCTCATTTCTCTTCATTCCAGAAAAGCGTCACCTTTTATCTGGCTCTTCCCGCGCTTTCCAGTTTCGGTAGGCACATGCAATGGTAAACCGTTTCCGCGGAGGGGCCTGGATAGCCAATTCGGTGCCTTGGTTCCATAGGCCTCAACGGTGACCAACCGCAGGGCTTGTGATCAACAAGAAATTGTGGACCAACAATTCTTGCAGAAACTACAGGGAAAATGGTCTTAACATGATATTTAAGCCAAAGTGTCTATGCTGCGAGATCTGCAGTATCTTCTGAGGTGCCTGTAACATGACATTGTGGTTAATTTTATCATCATTTTACCAGAGGTCGACATCACCGGGTGCACCGGCGGCTGCGGGCCTTGTGTTGAGCACATACAGGGCGCGGTTCTTCGAGAGCGCTCGGGAATAGACAAGAAAAAAGAAAGAATCGTGTCGTCGGGTACTGTTTGAGTGTACTACAGCGTGGGAGTCATCGCTTGCGCCCTCGTTGACGGGCATTCAGATAATCCAGTGGGTCGAGTTCCAAGTTGTATCTTGCATTTCAGCGTTGCTTGGAAGCTGAGATCTTTCAGATTAAGTGGTCTGCCACTCTCGGTCGTCGCGGGGATGATCATTCACTTTCCTGATCAGGTGTCCTGGCATGTTTGTTTTTCTGAGCTGAATGGAGGGAAAAGCTTGCGCGATGAGGTATGTTTAAAGATGATGGGGCGTCTCATGTACGAAACTCCAAGCTTTCGTTGTTCCCAGCCGAGGCTGGAATTTGAATTCCTTCGGACATTTCGTATACCGTATACCGTATTCGGTACCCTGTGATTGGTTCACCAACCTCGGCATCTCTGTCGTAAAGCACCGCTCCGACCAACACACAGTGGTATTCTGAAATGCTTCAACTAAAAGCTATTGAATTGGTCAATCGTGCTAGTAATCGGCCGCTTTTGGTAAAGGTCTCCATATCCCATCCCCTTCCTATACATCGGAGATTAATGATCGGCCATACTCACGGTCCTGTTCATGCTGCGAATTCAAAAACACACAAATAGAAGTGATGAGTGAATAGAGAGCATGTTAACAACCGGATCGTTCATCCTCGGAGGACCTCATGCGTGCACGCGAAACCTGCAAGAAAGTCTCATAGGCTAGATCCTTCGGTAAACTTCAGTATGAGAGCATCAACTAGTATCCCGTAAGACGTGAGAGATTAGGTCCGCTGGCAAGCAGGCAGATCCCTGACAACCTTAAATTATCATAATTCTCCGCGTTCACCAAGCAGGAAATATCCTCCGCTCCATGCAACAGCCCTCAGAAAAAGGCCAACGGTATCGCATGGAGCACCAGCATGCAGAAGCATTGAAGCGCGGTCAGCGTGGCGTTGTCAGCGGAACCCACTCAGAAAGGGCTCTTAGCGGATATTTTGGCTGAATCGGGAAATGCACGAGACACATGTAGGTATAGCCCGAGCGTTCGAGAACCGCACCAACTGAAACGGGAAGCACGTCCTTCCTTTGCATCTTCGAACGTAGTCGTATTGCGGAACCAAATTCGATTGGCCCTCGGAGACCCCGCCTCGGATTCTCTTTTCGCGATACCTCCTCGCCGCCGGTAGCTAAACTGTGAGCGAAAACAGATTTCCTCGCCATCGCCTCGCGCGCTTCATGGTGGAGTCATGGCCGCGCCGAGAGAGTGCCCCGCCGGAGAGTTGGCCATGCTCCCATTTGCCTCCCAGCCCCAAGCTTCTTGCAACTGCGCTCGTGCTTTCGCCGTTGGCCAACCGTGGCTTTTTTCTGTCTGATAGAGAAAGTCGTATAGCTGTCTCTGCTCTTCGAGCTTGGTGAAGCGGTCGCCACCTGATGAGAGTTTTGAAATTTGATCAACAGCTGTCCTTCGGTTTTGGAAAAGGTGGGGAACCGAAGTCAGGGGGGTGAAGTCACCAGAGCTGACACAGCAAAACTTACATAATGCGATAGCCATTGACGCAATGAGACTGGCTGACGGGGAGAACGAATTCGACCGCGCAAGCCCGCACAAATTTCGCACGTCCTGCCTTGCTTTCTCCTACTCAAATATTCGCACCGGTCAGAAGCTTTGAAAATAAAGACGAATTTCCCCCACATGCAGGATACACATACGTCAACATCCGCAATCACGCGTCGCCTTAAGGGACCGAGTTTTGGAATGGTCGGATCATGCACGACGAGGAGCAGGTGCGCCTCGATGGTGTACGAATACCCCATGACTTCAGAGAATCATCCCGTCAGCGAAAAACCAACCCATCTCCATCTTCTCTCACAGATGAGAGGCGTCGACATCAGCAACGACTCACCATGCCAATCCGCCTGAAACCGAACATCCGGGAAAAAAGGCTCCCCCCCATCGCCCTCGCGCGCGCCGCCGCCCTTCGCCCAGCCGCCAAAGAACGGCTCGAACGTGTCCGGTACGCACCGCCACCACCGGGCATTCTCCTCCATCAGCGCGCGCCACCGCTCCACCTGCTCGCCCTTGCCCACGCCCAGCTGGTGCACGCCGGACGATAGCGTCGCGTTCCTGTAGCTCACGCATCACATCAGCACGAATCCCCTTTACAAAAAAAAAAAAAAGAAAATGAAAAGAAAAAGAAAAAGTTAAGGCAAAGGGGAAACTCTTTTCATCATCTTTACGAACATGGCGGCCCCGCAGTGCGCGATCCCGCGCTCGCACCACACCCAGTCGGGCGCCGGGGAGAAGCTGTGCTCGACGTCGTAGCCGCACGCGGCGGGCGACATGCGGATGGGCTGCTGCGTCTGCGGCGCGATCCAGACCTCCTGGCGGAAGGCGGACCAGTAGGCCGAGCGGCGCAGGCCGCGTGGCGGGTGGTGGGCGGCGGCGGACGAGGAGGCGCGGATGATCGCTTGGCTGCCGGTGAGGTGGCCTTGGGTGTCGGTGCCGGTGACGTGGACTGTTGGTTGGGGGGGAAAAGATTGGTGTCAGTGGGTATCGTGGGGCGTTGCGTGCGATGGAGGAGGGGCGTTAGATGGTGGTTTAGTGGGGGAGGGTGGGTTTCCGTGTTGGTAGTAGAGGGGCGCATGGGTCACGAACCGTCCATCTCCTCCAGCATGCGGAGGACGACGGTGGCGGCGAGGAGGGTCTCGTCCATGACGGCTTCGAGGTCGCTCAGCGAGGGGATCAGGGTCTCGAGGCACAGCTGGTAGTAGCGGTCAGCGACGTAGGGGTTGTAGCCGGTCTTCCAGTGCAGCATGCGGGCCGAGAGGGCCAGGATGGCGTTGGCAAGCGTTTTGTTTGTGCGCGCGCGCTGCGGCACCTCGAAGCGGAAGTAGCGGTAGGGTTCGCAGAGATCAAACTGTGCTGCGGTTCAGATTTGGTGTGGACGAGGAGGCGGCTGTACTTACGAAGGTGGAGATGTGGTCGAGGTAGAAGCGGAGAAGCATGGCCTCCTCGTCGGACTGCAGAGGCCATTGGTTCTTCAACCATGACTGGCTGAGCTGGCTTGACGAGCGTGTAATCGGAGGCGAAGGTTCGTGAAAAACCTGGGTTTGAGAGCGGCCCAGCTCTCGCAATGCATTGTAGGTTGGAGAAGAGGCATAGGATCGGGACCGGTGGCTGTAGTTGTTGAATGGGGATGCTACGATAGGAGTAAGACCAGTTGAATCGGCGACTGAGGGACCGGGCTCAGTACCGGGCTCAGAACTGTGATTCAGCCGCTGCAGGCTGGTATCTGGGACGGCTTCAGGAACAGCAGCTTCAGAGACCTGGATGGCTACAGGCTGCTGCGTTGCGGCGGCGGCGGCGGCCTGATCTTGTTCTTCCTGGCTGCTGTCGGGGTCGTCAATACCTTCGACGATGCTGGAGGTTTCGTCGATGAAGTCAACTGTGGAGCGTCAGATGGCAGATCAATGGGGTAGTGTGTAAGCGGCAGAGGAGCTTGACCGTTTGGGGGAATTGGGAGCCAAATCTGGGGCTGGCGCGGACGGGTCGGAGCATCAAAGTGCCGAAAGCGCCGCGGAGGCTCTCGAATGCAGCGCCGCCCCGCGCGCTCGCATCTCTTGCATTTGGGAAGGTTCTCATCGCCTGCGCATGCCGTCAGCTCTGCTGAAGCTGGCCGGTCTGTGCAGTGCCAGCCACCGCGGGAGAGCAGGGTTTCTCCATACACTTGTAGTGTCGAGCACGACAGTAGGTGCTGCGCGGAAGGTCGATCAGCCGGAGCCTCCACTCTCGATCGGAGCGACGGGGGCCACTTACCACGACATTATCGCCTGAGACGACGTGGTAAGGGGTGAGGTGGTAATTCGGGTTTTTGGTTGGTGCAGGGCCTTGTTGCTGTTTTGATGCCGATTCGGGCAGCTGAGTCCGCTGCTCGACGTGGGCCGCCAAGTGGGTCGCCAATGCGGGGAACACCCACCACCCACCACCCATCACCCACCACCTCTTTGCGGGGGGTCCGAACGCCTCGAGCTGCGACACCCTCGCACTGGACATGGCCGCTGCTAATGATGTGGGATCCCGGCCACGTTCCTGTCGAACGCCGCAGCGGGCTCGGCCCACTGCCGCCGCCATTGGACGAGAACGGCCTGCATGCAGCCAAGTCTTCCGACCTCCAGTCTTCGTCCGCCACGCCTGGAGAGCGCCTGAGCGTGTGTTGCACGCCCGGCCCAGCTGACGATGCTGTATATATGTGTAGCTTGCCCGGCCCTTGAACATGTCTCAAGCTCAGCTCTCCGACTCTCTGGCCGCACGCGACGTACACCAGCTTCTTTTCCCGCACTGAAATTCTCATCCTGCACATCACAATGCCTCACGCAGCCTCGCCCGAACGTGACGCCAGCTGGCCTGGTTGCGAGCTCTATGTCAACGACGGCCCCCTGAACCCTTCAGAGGTCGCTCCTCTCATCCCTTCAAGTCCTGACGAGCCTATTGAGGAGCTTCGGAGGAAGTATGACGAGAACGGCTATGTTTTCTTGAAAGGTCTCCTTCCCCGCGATGATGTTCTCAAGTGCCGGGAGAAGTACTTCACCATGATGGCACCCAGCGGTGTCTTAAAGCCCGGTACCAAGCCTGTTGATGGTATCTTTGACGACGCAAAGGACAAACTGAACTACCCTGGCATTGGCGCCGGTGCCGTGGGCGGCAACGGCAAGCCTGGCGAGGACACTGCCGCGCAGTTCGTCGATCTTGCCCTGAAAGCACATTACGAAGAGTGGTGTAAGTTCTTCGCCTGGTCACACTCCTCACAAATGTGCTGTTTGCTGATGGGTGTTCAGACTGCGAGGACTTCGTCAAACACCCTGTCCTGAGGGACTTCGTCAGCAAGATTACCGGATGGAACGAGCGCACTCTGAACCTGCGCCGGACGCTCCTCCGAAACAATACACCCGGAAATAAGGCCATCGGTGTACACTACGACCAGATCTTCCTTCGCTACGGCGAGCCTAATTCGGTCACGGCCTGGGTTCCCATCGGAGACGTGGACATTCAGGGTGGCGGTCTGATCTACCTTGAGAACAGTAAGCTTCGTTTTCCTCACACCATCGGACACCGAGCTAATCCGACTTCAGGCGACGAACTTGGCCAGCAGATCGAGAGGGACTTCACTGAAAAGGCCATGGCGACTGGCTTGACCGAGGAGGAAGCCAGAAACGCATTCAACCGGAATATGATGAGCACCGGCGTCCTTGCAGACGGTCCCGCAGGCTTCTGTAGAGACTACAACCGAAGGTGGCTCGCGACCGGCTACGAAGCTGGAGATGTTGTTCTCCACAAGCCCCACATGATTCACGCCTCAACCATCAACCACGATCCCGAGAACAGAATCCGCTTGGGCACCGACTTGCGGTTCGTGGACGTGGAGAGCCAGTACGACAGGAGGTGGACGAACCACTACGACTTCAATGATGGCGTGTAGATAGTGCATACCGACGTTACTAAGTAAGAATTCTACGAAAGCTGCGCCGTTAACTTGTTTCAACCCCAGTGCAACAATGATATCATTCTAAACGTAAACACTACGATTCTCTTTCATGTCGTGAACGCCTCGAAGCGGGCTCGACTACTCCGGCTTCTCATAGCTCCAGTACCTTCCTCACCGCCTCCAATGCGCCAAACAGAATATTATCACGCTATTTCCTCGCTACCAGCTGCAAGCCTACTGTACTGGGGCGCCTTCGAAGTTTGTCTGTCTCCACAACTCCCTAACATACCGATCCTCCGCACCCCAAACCTCCTTCGCATTCTCCCAATACTCTTCCTTGCCCTCCTTCTTAGCTCCGATCGGCCTCGGGAATACTGCGCCAGGGTAGTCCACGATATTCCACAGCGCCGTATACGACCAGGAGAATACGGTATCATGCGCAGCCGCGAGGTTTCGGTCGCGGTCAGCTCCCAGGCGCCACCGTCGGTGGCCGCTTTGGCCAGCTTAGAGGCGTGCGCCGTGCGCGCTTATACTGCTTCGGCTCGACGATGGCGAGCGGGGTTGAGCGCGCCGCCGCCCAGCGGATGGCGCGCACGACGGGCGGCTACGGCTGGGTGACGCCGTCAGTCGACATGATCCCGATTTTCAACGGGCGGCTGGGGAGCGGCGTGCGCAGGCCGGTGCAGGGGGGTAGGGTAGACGAGCGGATCGGCGAGGTGCAGCTGCGCAACGGAGACGAGGCGCATAAAGAGATCCATGTCGCGTAGGAAGTTGCATATTGGGCCGGAGCTACGGAGCACGTTTAGCTCTGCTACTAAGCCATGGGGGGAAGAATCCTCGCATTGGGAGCCTACAGGCAGACGGTTCAAAGCCGTAGATACCGCAGAGACTAGCAGGACCGCGGAAAGTACCACCAATATCAGTTCCAATATCCAACACTGAGCCACGGAGTGCAATAAGGGCGGCTTCTCCGCCGCTTGAGCCGCCGGCAGAGAGATTAACATTATAAGGATTAAGAACGCGGCCTGGGTGCGAATCGGACTCGCCAAACATAAGCGACTACGGCTGGTTAGTCTTGACGTAGAACACAGCGCCAAGCCGGCGTAGGACACCAACGATGTCTAAGTCCACGGTAACGAGCTCGGTCGAGCTAATAAAGCCATACGAGGGCGTATACCCAGCAAGTCCTATATGCTCCGCTAAGGCTGATAGGCACGCTACGCGGCGAACCATTCGTTTTGTTTGTCTGCTCGAGGTACTCGTCCGGGAAACGCGCCCGCTCTAGTTCCTTATCCATGAACCACTGCGTTAAGCAGCAGCTGATCTAGGAGTCTGCAACGATGTCCCTTTTATAGAAAGCCATGACGACAGGGATAGACGTGCCCTCGCGCATCTCGATAGCCGTAGCGAACCTAGTAGCATCATAATTTCTCGTAACCGTCGGCTCCTCATGCATCAGGATAACGCACTCACGCGCATTGTCTTGTACGTCCAATGTTGGGCTGTTGGTATATTTCTAAGGAACGAACTACTCCGCTCCAGGACTTTGTTAGCAAACTTATTCAGCATAATCTTGTATTTAGCTTCCCAGGAAGAATCGCCAGTCGGGGCTGGCTTGGTTTTGATGAGAGAAAAAGCTCGCTTGCTCATCGTGTTCTGCAGAAGGTTCAACGCAACTTAGGCGGAGATGACTGTTGGTGGTGTGGTTCAACGAAACGAGTCGCACTGATAACTGTGAATAGAGATGCCATTGTAGAGACTGAAGCTGGCTTCTATCTTCATCTAGAATCCGCACAAGTTTTTTTTTTTTTGGTCTTCTATTAGAGGGATCATTCGTTAATTTGTGGAACTGAATGCCTCGATTAGTGTGCGATTGCGTGGTGGAGTAGGCATGATCAGGCGAGAGCGGGTGCCAAGAGCACCCGGCAGAGAGGACGTATACGATTCGAAGCCGCACTGAAAAAGGAGAGCTAATCAGAAGAGATCAATTACCTGAAGCAGTATCTAAACGGGCCACGCTAGGCAGATTTTTGGGCGTCCGAATTATAATACCTAAATAGGAAAAACGATGGGATCGGAAGACATGTAGAATGAGTGGTAACGAAGTCGTGCGGAGTCCACACACACTGCTGCGGACCACAAATACTATTGCCGACCACACACACTACCACGGAGTCACGAATTGCAAATATATTGGAATACGATGTCGTCACCGTAGATCTTGAACTTATAGCTTCTATCACCCATTGGATCAAGCCACCCACTGTGCTTAAATTAGAGGCAGCGGCTAGCAACTCTAGTTTATATGTACATGAAGTCAGTAAGTTAGTATCTCATACCACGTAGAACCAGTTCTGTAAGTAAGCTTGCGACCCGCTGCTATAGTCCGGGGGTTATTTCTGTCAGCGCCGACCATATGTCGAAGAAGAAAATCGCCCGTGCAATGCCATCGGCCAACCAGAAGCCTCTTTCAGGTAAATACGGGGGGTTGCAGCGAATTTGCGCTAACAAAAGATTCCCTCCATCCAACCACAGCACGCGCAGCTCCGCACCTCCTGTGGAACTCCGCAAATCGACCGCACCGCTTCTGCGGACTTTACTGCGCACTAGCCCATTAGAGGATAATATTGCACAATACTTATTAGCTAATAGGCGAATCTGTAAACATTTGCACGGCCCGGAAGATAGGATAGACAGGCAGGCGAATGATAATTCGGGTTATGTAAGCCATGTGGATTCCCCGAGGACATTATAGAGGGCCTAATGGTCCTCGCGTACCAGGAGCGAGGAGGTCTCAGTTTGGAGTCATTACACTTCTTTTCTAGGGCGTCTGACAATTCAGACAAGATACACTTCGGACTCATCCGTCGGCAGATGGATATATAGGAAACCTCACTTACAGCAGGTTGCAAATATCCCATACTTCGATTCGATTTCCTGGGAGAACTCCTTACAGTATATATCACATTGAAATATATTGTTCGCACATCCAGCGCTTGCAGGTACATGACATTCAACTTACGGAATCCGAAAGGAATGAGCTTTCTAGTATTTAGCTCCTTTCCTGTCAATTAGATCTACAGATGCCGATTGATAAGTCAGACTCCAATGTCTATGTTGTGTGTTTCCTATACTGAACACATCCCATCTAGTACACCACTATTCACTGTTGACGCTGAGCTACCCTCCGAGCCATTGAACACCATCACGTCATTCTCATCCATACCCATGGCTGGCCAGTCTGGACCAACTGTTGGATTTTTGGCAAAGTCCGCCCAGGCTTTCTGCATGATCTGGCTTAGGCGAACTTGCTCCGCCGTAGCTCCGGCTCTGGGAAACGTGCCGAAAATCAAGGAAATCTCCGCAGTATGGTACGCGCCAGAGCCTGGGAAGACGTCTGTGTTCGTGAAGGAAGCATTGAAGAAGTATCACCACGTCTGGAAGTCTGCACTGGTGGAGACATTGGCAAAGTACGACGAGGCGCACGTGAACGACGAGTCAGTCATGATCTGAGCGGTCAGATCATCGCCACGCAGGTCTCTCGGATAGGCGGCTAGTACAGCTGATTGATATGAAGTGTTATCAGCAAGGATGTATGTAAGAAAGGCCTCTGCATCAGCGTAGCTACACGCGAAGGCAAGTCCCTCATTGGCATTGTTCCCGGCCATGACGGGAATGCGCGCTGTTGCGTCAATGTACATAGCGTCTTCGGCGAAGGATATTCGGGTTCTATTATCTAGAGCGGGTGGAGACCGGAGTTTGGAACGCTCCATGATGGAAGTGATATTGGCGGCATCTGCAGTTCGCATACTGGCCAGCGGCGAGGTTGCATTGGAGCAACCCAGACCGGCTACGAGGGCCACCCAGCTGGCAAAACCGTTCGAAGAGAGCGTCGCTCCTTGATTCTGCATAATAGCAGCGCGGAAGGGCAAAGGTCGAGGTGGAAGAGCAAAGAGCTCTTTGGCCGAGTTTCCGCCCGCACTTTCGCCGAAGATTGTAACCATGGTCGCATTACCACCAAATGCCGCGACATTCTGCTGAACCCAATCAAAGGCCTTCCATTGGTCGAGAAAGCCCAAATTCCGCTTGTCTATTGGTTTTCCGGCGAACCTGGGAATCCATACACTACTACAAAGCCAGCGCATTCATTCTATTCAAGCAGACGAACGACAGTACCATTCAACCTATAGTTTTTTGCCACCACTACCACATCTTGGGTTGAAGCGAAGGACGATGCATCAGAATCGCCATTTCTGCCACTTCCATACTGTAGATATTCTCCGTGAATCCAGAACATTACCGCTCTCCCATTTGGAGGTTCTGGTGTAGATGGTGTGTATGTTGACAACTATGATATATTGACCCTCTAAGGGGCATGACAACTAGCAAAGCCTATTATACACAGGGGGGAACCAGGCCTGATTTGGCCTCTCACAATTAGGTAAATACTATGTACGGCCTTCGATCTTCAACAGTGTAGACACTAAGGTGGAGACAATCTTCACTTTCTGGCGTTGGGTCATGATCGAAAATGTCCCGAGCGAAATTATCTGGAACAATTAGTGCCATGTACATATTTAGCCATAATAGCTGACATTACTAAGGACTTGCGCGATGCATCCGTTTTTAAGAGCAGTCGCACATAGCGGTGCCGTCCACTTTTCGGGGTCAGTAGGTGGGGCCCATCGTAGCGGCGGTGATGCAGCGTAAGGGGTTCCTTGAAACTTATCTGCCAATGCTGCGTGAGCCAGTCTAGTGGTTGTGCCTATCACTGGGCCCGATGAGATCGTCGCTGTCGGTAAAGTACCATTCACTTAGAAAGGGGATGCTGACGCAGCAACGACAGATAGACTATATACCATGTAAAGGGTCAACATTTGATCAAAACTGGTGGTATAAACGATAGAAACCTGATAGTTGCAGCGAGAGAAAGGATGAAGAGCTTTTACTTGCTTCTTTGAATATTACTCTCTGCCTTATAACCTGATCATCTTTTTCTTGGCGATTCGTTGATATATCCGTAGATTAGCCTCGGCCGAATCTTTCTGCAGGCTTAGAAAGGACTACACCGACATTCTTTCTAAGGGACAACGGGTATTTCGTCAGTAATCCAAGCCGGCGTTTGAAGTGGCGACTTGACCCGCCGCACCCGGAATTATTCCCATGTCATTGAACCCTAGAAGACTTTCGTTCTCTCGTAACAGCCCCACTACCTGCCTATTGTAGCCGCTTCCCTTCTGCCGCTTTCATCTTTCCGAGACAATATTGTATCTCATTTAGGCGGGCTCTCTTAGCGCGGTGTCTCATATCTGCTACAATCTAGCACCTAGGCAGATTACTCAACACGGAGAGAGCGGAAATGTAGCACTCCGGGTGGCCAATATTGCAATAGGCAATGGTACTCGATGAAGCTGCACAGTGGAAACAAAGTAGCAGATCTCGATGAGAAGCGTGCGAATCTGCAAATAGACACCAGCAAGACCACAGGCGAAGAGAACGATATGAGACGGCTTTGTGGCTGAGGCTGTATCCATGCATTAGCTCCTCATGTATCCGTGTGTGTCGGAGGAAACGGCTGCTGACTTAAGACCACAAGAACGCTCGGTCAGCATAGGACAACAAATGTGTCACAGTAAAAGGCGCTGCACATATTCCAAAACCCCTCATTTTCAAAGTGGGTCACGGCTCGAAAGCGGCGTTCAAGCACCGGCGAGAGCCCCGTTAGGCCAAGTTAGCTTTAGCTTTCCCGATAGCTCTATGCTCGTGCTGGCCTATTTGGCAAGTCTGTAATCACCGACGCGCCAATAATCGAATTCACCGAGCTCTGTCTTTACCGAAATCTGAGACCGGAGATTGATTTCCCGGGTTCCTTAGCTGCTGAAGAGGTGTAGTTACTTTCGTCTTGTTGCATGCAGGGATTGCTACCCAAGTATAAGAGTGTATGTCTCTGGCCATTTATGCTATCACCTTATAGTCATCTTGATCCACACAGTATCGAGGAGAAAATCTAAAATATGGCCAGCCCAGTTTTTCAGGCTCTGCTGTTCTTACTTGGCGCGTGGGTTTGCAAGGTACGTCTTACACGGATGGAGCCCATACCTCGGTTAAGAAAGAGGGATTGTATCTGCTCGGCAAAGCATTACCTACTATTATTTCACAGCTGGGATCGCATGTTCAAGGAAAGCTTACAGTCACATAGATCATCCTTCGCACATTGACAGGGCCTCTTCGCAAAGTACCTGGACCTTGGTACGCGCGCTTCACCAATCTGCCCCTTAAATGGGCTACCCTTACAGGCCATCGCATCTTCTTCATCGACAAGCTACACCGCAGATATGGTGACATGGTTATCATTGCGCCCAACGAGGTGGACTGCAGCAGTCCAACTATGCTCCGTGAAATTCACCGCCATGGCAACGGCTTCCGCAAGACCGCGTGGTACCATAAGTTTGCAGGATTTCCCGATTTAGATGAGAACCAGTCCGTGTTCGCTATTCTAGATCCAAGAATTCACGCTGCCCGGCGCAAGTTGATGGGGCGGGCCTTCAGCAAGAGCGAGATAAGGAAGCACTGGGAGGAGGAGATCAAGCGTAAGGTCGACTTTGCAGTAAAGCAGATGGCGAGCGACGCGAGCGTTCACCCTAACGGCGAAGTCGATGTGCAGAAGTGGTGGACATTGATGACTGCGGATGTAAGCTCCATGGTTAGCTTTGGCCAGGCTTTCGGTTTGCTCAGGATCGGCAAGGTAAGCACTTCAAAAGATCCGTAGAAGGGAAAAAGAGGTGAGCGGACTAATCCAGAATGCTGACGACGCTCGCATAGAAAAATGACTACCTGCAGGCCGTTGAGGCCATCGCTAGAGCCAGTGGCATTTTGGCAGAGCTCCCTTTCCTTGGGTTCCTCAAATACGTCCCCATCCCTTCTATTCAGAAGCTCTTCAGCACCCATGAAATCTTCGGCGAATTCGCTACCATCACTGCCTCCAATAGCCGTCAGCAAGGTGCCGGCCGTACTGGCAGCATCTTCAACCGCATCCTGGCTGAGGTCGAGAAGAGCGGTAGCCAGATGTCAGATATCGTCCTGACTCGTGAAGCCCGTAGCCTTATTGTTGCTGGTACGGATACTACTGCTGTAACGCTGACGTACCTGGTCTGGACTGTACTATCGAAGCCGCAGTTACACCAAGATCTCCTCGCGGAGCTGCGTCGTGAGGCCATACGGGTAGATGGGCGAAGCGACGGCGAATTCAGATTCACGGATGAGCAGTTGGAGAAGCTGCCGCTCTTAACCGCTGTCATACAGGAGTGCTTGAGACTGTACGGCGCAGCGCCTGGAAGCCTGCCGCGGGTCCCACCGCCGGGCGGTGCAACGGTTGGAGGGGTGTACCTTCCAGAGTCTGTAGTTGTGTCTACGCAGGCGTGGTCTTTACATCGGCATCCTGGGATCTGGGAGAACCCGGAAAAGTTAGTATTCCCCCGTTGTCTGTTTCGACGTCCACTCTTGCATACGAAGCGTCCCCAACAAAGGTTCTACATATTTGGCTAATGAATGATATACACTTTGTAGATTCAATGTTAGCCGTTGGCTATCCGTCTCAACAATGTCTGAGCCTGCCAAAGTCTCCTTTAACCCTTTCGGTGGTGGCGGGAGGGTTTGCCTGGGTTTGCATATTGCGGAGATGGAGTTGAGGTATGGTGCTGCCATGTTCTTCTGGAGGTATCCGAAGGCAATGTTGGCCCCCGTGACGACAGCTGAGTCGATGGTGCCGGAGAACTTCTTCATCATCACTCCGAAGGCGCATGAATGCAGGGTGGTGCTGCAGCAGGACCTATAGTTAAAGGCTGCCAGTTGTCACAAAAGGACAGCCAACCAATGAATACGTATATAACGATTGACATAGTCCTGAAACACGTGAGAAAGTCGAACCGAGTTGTAACCCGAAGACCATATTGCAAAAGTCGCAATGCTTGTAGATTTGCTGGCCTTGATCCCCGATGGGTAAATTATTTCAGCGAGATGTAAAGCTCTTTGCCTATATCGCATCCCAGATGACTATCCCATTCGGCCTCTGAATGAGACATGAATCAATTTTTGAATTGACGTCACAAAAGCTGTGCAACATCTTAGATCATTGACCGAAGAAAAACTATCTAAAATAATCTAGTAAAGATAACCGAGTCTAGTGTTATAAGCCTGAATAACCCTAGAGTGTGTGTTCCAGTCCATTCTACGTAAGCCCATGAACACCCAGACTCAAACTTAGAAGTGACCGGGGAGATTAAGCTCTACCTAGTCATTAGTATACTCTAGATACAACAATAGGAAGAGCCGGTGGCCAGAACACAGTGTTACGAGCTAATAGCCCAAAGCACCCTATGAGACTCTAACCTTAAAAGTCTCCGTCAGGAACTATATAAGTCCTAGAGCACAATTGCCACGCTCTAAGAATACATCATCTACGCTGTTTAGATGTCGCAACTTTGTGCGCGTAGAAGCCCTTGAGAAAACCTCTCATCATCTCATTATTCCGGTGCAATCCCTGCTGTCTGTCTTGCTCCCAGCTTTCGAATGCAATCTTCGCGCTGCCTGCCGCGATCTGGTCTTTCCCCAGCCTGCAAGTTTCCCAAGTCTCCCCAATAAACTCGTTCAGTGACATGCCGAATTGACGGCCATCATTAAAGTATCGCTGAGTGTCCCCATCGTGTAGCTCCGTCTGCACTCTACTGGAGGGAAAATCTCACTCACTTTGACGTTAGTAAAGCCACTATCGACCATCTGCTGGTGGATAACCAGAATAAAATGGTGAAGAGCAGATTTGGTGGCACAGCAGTTGGGGCAATCAGCGATCGGAGTTAATGCTAGGCCTGAGCTGGTATAGATGATTCTGGATTTGTTCTTCCTTTGCAGAAATGGGAGAAAATATTTGGTTCATGTTAACAAAAGACGTGCACTTGGTTGTAAGCTCCAAGTCGAAGCTTTCGAGATCCACGGAGCTCGGTTTAGTGAAGTTCATGCCCCGCTGAATACCAAAGTTGAGGAGTACGGTGGCGATATCCGGGTGGGCCCTCGTAACGTTCTCGACGAACTCCGGGATATCCACAAGATTAGTAATATCGAACACAGCCGACAAAGCCTTTTCACTGCCGTGCTTCTGAACGAAATTGTACAAGATCTGCGTCCTTCGGCCCTCGGCAAAGACCTTGAAGCCTTCTTCAATGAACTTGCCCGCGAGCCCAGCATCGATTCCAGACGTCTCGCCAATAAGAAGGATTTTCTGGTATGTAGATCCCATTTTTTAGTGACAGAAGAGATTATTGCAAGATTGATCTTTTGAGTTCGACTTCGCTTAGAACTTCCGGTTTGCGTAACGAAACAAGGCTGAATGTCTCTATCCACCTTTCGGCCGAAGAGCTTCTTTATGCCCGAATTCGCCGAGAAATTTATGGGACTCTAAACGTATGATCATAAGTACCGATCAGCGGTTCGGGACTCGGAGCTCGGGCGTTTTGCATCTCAAAGACCGTTAAGGCCAATTCTCGCGCCTGTCTCACCGTGTCAGACTGAAAAAGTACGACGCCGCACTGTTTTTCAGTGCTGGCTAGTGGCCTTAATATAGTCCTACACCCCGTTTACAGACCAACGTCGCTTTCTTTAGGTCTTCCATCAGACGCTTCACTCCCTTCATCCCTGAGAGACTAGGTTTCACTTGTCAAAAGATATTAGAGTGCTATAACAAAGGAACCTATCAATAGTGTCGATGCCTACAAGTGCCTGATGCTGGAAGTCACAAGTTGAGCCGCATGCGCCTGCTTAGTCAGGCATCAGTCGGGGCTTGGCACAGGTGGCACATCTACGTGGAGCCAGCCGCCATTCAATAATCAATCAATGAACAATTCTCAGCAACCCACCTAAGGCTTATTTTCAACACCTGACCATAGAAATCATCAGCGTGTTCTGTTTGGGGAAGACGCTGGAACTCACTAACCGCTCTCCTCCCAATTTGCGGGCGGATTATCTCCGTGTGTTCGATGTTGCGGTTGAGACGAATAGTCGAGGTTTTCACAATTCGCTCGAAAGATACACTTTGCCCTGTTTGAACACGAACAAACGTGGAGCAGTAGATGATCCAAATAAGAATGTCTGAATGTAGTATAGCGTCTCTTAGACCCCGTTTAGATAGCTTGCTTTTCAGCAAGGCTCTCTAAGGAATAACCATTGAGTTCAATCATGCCCAAGCTGCC
The DNA here is from genome assembly GCA_037367355.1 of Neoscytalidium dimidiatum. NCBI lineage: Eukaryota > Fungi > Ascomycota > Dothideomycetes > Botryosphaeriales > Botryosphaeriaceae > Neoscytalidium > Neoscytalidium dimidiatum. Next base: position 2,484,537 of record CM074697.1, on the reverse strand, counting down.
ATTCTGGGTTACTAAGGTCCTCGATGAATCGGTTATGGAAATGATCAGATTAGTCAACGTAGGTTTTTTCACTCTTGGAAACCGTATTCTACGTGTCGCCTTGTTGAAGCGTCCGACAGCATGCAGCCAGGTGCCTCCAAATCCACAATGCGCGCACCATAGAACCCTCGTCTCCCGTCTTCCTCGATGGACTGGCAGAGCTCCCGGAAGAGGCCAGATCCCTGCAGCCATGTTCCCTCTCATCGCCGACCCCGACATCACAGCCTTTACCCTTTGTATTGGTACGTGTACCTTGTCGAGGTTTCAAAGCAGATGTGTTGATTGTATTCTCGGGTGGCCTACGGGAATAGGACGGTCTTCGGCACCGACGCAGACGAGTGCTGACCGGAGATGTGGTTAGGCGAAGGCGAAACAGTCCAGGCAGTGGATAGATATTTGTTACTAATAGGTTACGATGCGAACTCTGTATTTCATCGTGATGTCGCATAGCTGACTAAGTCCACCCTTTACATCGGTCATGGCTCTAGAACATGCATAGGCAAGAACCTTGGTCTGATGTAGGTCAAGAAGATGATCGTAGAGCTCGTCCGCAACTTCGACCTCCCAATGGTTTATGCTGACGTGAAACTGAAGACAGAAAATGTCTTTTGCTGTCGAACAGAACGACTTCGTGGTCACTGTGAGAGAAAAGGACACGAATTATGATCTAATGAGTGCGGACTGAGGCTTGTATTGTTTTTGCAAAAACATTTTAAGAGCTTCGCTTGATGAAAGCTGGGTGCTTTTAACGGACAGGCTCAGGTTTCTTGGCACAATATCCAGGCTACCATACATCTACTAGATTATGACTAAGAACTAATCCAGCCTAGCGGCAAAGCATTGATCATCTTAGTCACTGCGTCGATTGTCTGATTCGTGACCTAAGCTCCGGTCGGTAAGCTGTTCACCGATGCCCGACTCTTCAACTTACCAATCCACACGTCTTAAGCGTGTTCAATGATGCGCTTGTCCCGACGAGTTCCACTCGCATGTCAAGGTTGATCAGTCACTCAGTTTATGTACCTACTATGCTACTGACATATAGTAGAATGCACGCGGTGGAAAGTCAAATGCCACAAACGGTTCCATGTTCGCGGTGCCAACGCCTCGGCCACACCTGTGCGCCGGAGATCATCAAGGTCACCAATGCACTGTCAAAAAGTCGAAATATGATCGATTTCCTAAAAAAAACTGATTCAACAACTCGAGTCGTCGGGTAACGCCAACCTCCTGGATGAGATCAGAACCCAAGCTGTGTTCCTAGAAAGCGGCAGAGAGCCTAACATGTCTCGAATCACAAGCATCGGTTTGGCAATGCACCGAAGTCAGCCAAGCTGTCCTCAATCAGTCGAGCATGACAGCTTTAAGGAGATTACGAACTTTGTGAAGATTTTTGAGCAGCTAGCATGGGGAAGGCATTACGGTACATGCTACCCGCATCGTGCGTGCACATGTCATGCTCGCCGTAGCGAATCCGAGCCTATCTCCATTAACACCAGCTATAACAGCATCGGCCAGAATCCTGCCCAAGTGTTGAATAACTGGTCGATCCTTCCATCCATACTAGAGGATTACAGGAAGATGGTTCACCTCCATATCCGACATCTTGCTTGGCATCTCAACTGCTACATTCGGTGACATTTTTGCGCCAGTGTAAGAGCTTCTTCGCAATTCGGCATTTGCGATCACTCACTATGGAAGGACCTTTACCTGTCGCTTCTGAGTGCGAGTACCTATACAGACCTGTTGCTGTGAAATTTTGTTCACATCCGCTTAGATGACATAATGGTCCGTTCGGAATAGTAAGGAACTTAAAACTTTGCTCTCTCTTGGTGGGCCTCCTCGTAGGAAAATTAATATGAATAAGCCTGCTGATAGCCAGCGAGAGTCCTTGCATTGCACGCCGAGAAGTCTTCATCAAGGAATGGCGAGAGTATTGAATGCCGGTAATTTTCTTGAAGAATTCTCCTGTATGTTCGTAACTATATTGAGCAATGGAACCAGACTGACTTACATCAGTATATAGATCTCTACGGAAGTTGCCCAAAATTCCGGCATGAGCAACCTGAATGCTTCACTCTCTAGCGCTTTAATTCAAGCCTCGCAAAGTATTGGCGTCTACAAGATTGTTGGACAACTAAAGTCGCGCGTTAGGAGGCCTAGAATGGCGGTATGAGATGATCAAGATCGGGTTGGGTAAGCGGGTATGGTGGCAAATGACTACCTAGGATCATTTCAACATTCGATTCGAGGATACTTACAGTACTTTCTACACAATCCAGCCCTCATTGCTTCAAAATGCTGATCTTTATAGCAATTAATCCAGCACATTTCACCACAGACATTCCATCAACCTGCACTGATTATCTTGAACCGAAGCCTGACGAAGTACTAACAGCATCATCTTGCGTTCGGACTCTAGCATCATGTTAGTCCTTACATCTCCTTCATAGAATGCAGAAGAGGCACTTTTGGGCTAACAAAGCTTGCAAGTAGCTACTCTCATGCCCGCCCTATTGGACAAGCTTGGCCCCAATCGATATCGAGACTCAGCCGAAGCTAGAGCAATATCGCGTCATCATCGAATTCAACGATCAATCGGTGCGTCAACTCATCAGTAGAGTACCACCATTCCTTCTTCGGGAAAAAGGACACGATGCTTTCTCGCCGCCGTGGTTGAACATTGCTTGACTTGCCACATCAGCCTCCTTTTCTCCTTCTCTTCCTTATGAATTGATGATTGCCCCACGATGGAATGCATCACTCCCTTGTTGTGAAAGATGACCAAATCTCCTTCTTGCAATCAGTGCGCATATATATGTTTTCCGCAGCATATACCTCCTTCTGCATGGCATAGACAATCTCTCGGACCTTCACTACATCATCCATCACCGAAAACTTCCCGGTCGCTGGATCTCTCGTGGTCAACTTGAGAACGCAGCAGCCGTGGACTTGCAGATGAGGGTGACCATTGCCAGGGTTCTTCCAGAGCATCTGGAGAAACTATCAGCCAAAGCCCGTAAAGGAAAGAGGGCTCATCAAGGACCTCATCGGATATTCTGCAAAGCTGTCCCACGTCCACTTCGAGAGCTAATCCAAGGGTATCTCGTTACCAAATGTCGGAATGGTCAAGCCGTCGGCAGAGCACTTGTAGTTCCGAATGTATTCGTATGCCTTTGGAGCACGTGCCACAGTCGTGTTCATCGCAAACTCCTGCTCTGCCAGTGTCAATAAGTTGAACGCCGTAGCGTCGGAGAAGACTGCAACAGTAAAATCAGCACGACTGCATCATCGCCTCTCTACTTTCGCATCTTCTTCTCGGTTTCGGGACGCACACGCGGGTGCACCGGCGGCAACGGTCTTTTCGTCCCCGTTGTCGAACTTGATCCTCTGATCGCTTTGGGATCTGGATCCCGTGCAGAATGGTAACCTCTCCTGGAAGATGCTCGTACAGATGCGTATCCATGTGCCATCTGTAGGGACGAGTGTATCCTTGGTCCAGCTCATCCTCGCTTAGAGGCGACTCGCGGAATAAAGTGTGATCCTACACCGTATCAGCGATAGGTGAAAGGACAGCAAAGTGGATAAAAAGCAATCAAGCTGTCTCGACCTCCTCTTCCTCTTGGAACGGCCTAAGAGCACCTTACCAGACGTACAACCTCGACGTACAACCTCGAGCTCCGGGATGCCCTCGTACTGTCTGTGAACTTGCCCGACCCGATGATTGAGACTTGAGGCGCTTACGGAAGACGTCCTACCCAGTACTGGGATAAGATGTCCCGCGGGTCACTGACAGCCTTCTTACCGGTTGAGTGTTCGTTCGTCACAAATTCGTCGAAGAGAGCGGCGAGCTTAGGGAGGACGTGCGTATCAATGCCCTTCTGATTGCGGATGACGGCGACCGAATGGTCAAACAGGGCTTTTTGGAGAGCCTGCTTGTCCTGGGTGGAGAGGCTCTCGAGGTTCAAGATCCCAGAAGGCGAGGGGAGGTGTATCTCGGCTCCGATCATAGAATAGTTGCGATCCTCCACGCCTACAAACAGATGTCCAGGCCTCTCTCGCATTATGAGCTGAGGATGAAATATCAGGGCCATCTTCATTGAACATCCACCAAACACATTCAATCGGTATCATATCATCACATGATGCAGTTGCCTCAATTACTTACTATCCTTTATATATTCCTGCCTCTCTGGGCGGTCTTGTATTGGGCTTTGCCCTACCTTTCGACATACCATCACCTCAGACACCTCCCCGGGCTATTTCTCGCGAATTTCAGCAAAATTTGGTCAGCATTTGGTGCTCGAAAGGGCAAAAAATGCGTAGGTTGACCACACCCGTCGAAATTATGGCAAGGTGATAAGTGGGATTTGACCATGTATCAATTGCCATACTAGAAGGCTTGCACACCGTTTACGCGCAAGGAAGCGAATTCTTGAAGGAACAAGCGCCTTACGACCTGTATTCAAGCAAGCGTCTAACAAATGACCAGCCATTTTTACGAGGCTTTTATTTCAGGAGTGCCTGGGGTCGGGACGAGTGCGAATCAGCTCGGCCAGAAAGAGACGAAGCATACGTGTCCGGAGCTGAAACACTTCATCAAAGAGGCAAAGTGAGCTCGATTCTTGGCCTCTTACCCGACCTCCGCTCTTTTGCAAAATATCTCCCAGACCCGTTTTTCTATAGAGGATTGAAGTCAGTGAAAGATCTTCACAGCATCGCTGCCGGGCTGCTGTTGCAGAACGCTTGGAATTTCCAGGAAAAGGGCCGTTCGCCAATCACAGTCGCCACGATGACTTGGAAATGCTATGCCATGCCAAAAGACTCGGACGGAAACCCAATGACACGGGATGAATTGGTTTCCGAGGGGTTGAATCAACTTATAGCGGGCAGCGACACTGTATCTAAATATAGTAAAACATATCTGAACAAGTTCCTCTCTGGTCTGAAATATACAGGCATTTGTGCCCATGACACTATTAATCATGCGAATTCTTTTGTAATAATACACAAACAGAAGAGCAACCCCCCGGAATCTTCACACATACTTGCCAATCCAAAGCTTCCAGGCTTAACCACCCGCATAGTAAGGCAATGAGACTATCTGATATCCTTCCCTAACACATCACAGCAGCAACGCCAGTGCAGGCAACACCATCACCAGGGGGTACCAGGGCAGTTCCCAGCCCCGCGCCGCCGCACTCGCCGCCGCCGTACCCGACGTACCGCTCCCACCACTCGCCGTTGCCGTACCATTCCCGCTTCCACCGTCTCCACCCGATTCAGATCCAGTCGTCGCATTCCCCGCGCCCGACGACTCTGCCGTCCGCAAAACCACACTCGCGTTCACTGCGCCTTCTGCATTAATGACGTACCTGCTCTGCAGCGCCTCGAGCGCGGCCAGCTGCTGGCCGAGGCCCAAATCGCTGCGCGTGTCGCCGCCGTCCTGCACATTCCAGCGGCCCCTGCAGGCCGCGACGCCGGCTTCACCATCACCTTCCACGACATCGCACTTGCTGGCGGCTGCCAGCGCGGTGGCGTTGAGGCCGGCAGAGATGGATTCGGCGAGGCGGGGTTGGAAGACGGGGACGAGGGAGAGCCAGCGGATGGTCATGGCGGGCATGACGACTTGGTCGACGGTGCAGGTGTTGCTGCTGCTGTTGTTGTTATCGTCGTCGTCGTCGTCGTCCTCAGAGGTGGTGGTGCCTTCGCAGGCCACCTCGCTCAGGATGTTGGAGGGGAAGAACGTCTGGAGGAGCTTCTCCACGTGGCCGGTTGTGCGGTCGGCCCATTGGCTGTCGGAGGTCTGAGAATGAGGGTTCTTGTCAGCTTGCTTGGCTTTGATGGAGGGCAGGGAATAAAGTATAGCGTGCTCGATATAATAGTGAATAGGCCGCGAGGATGTTTCACTCACAATATTCGCCAGGATGGCGCTTCCATACGCAAATGCAGCACTAGTGTATGACCACTGGACGCGATTAAATTTTGTGCAGTTGCTGGTGGCATCGGTGCCGTCGAGCACGGCGAACTCATCAGTCAGGAGGCCGGACGACAGCATCCACTCGTAGGCTTGCGATGCCGAATCGACATAAGTCTGGTTTCCCGTAAAGCGGGCCAGGCGGGCCGCCAGCTGGAAGAATAGGGCCTGCGAGATGGAGTTCTTGTAATTGTATCCGTTGTTGAAGCTGTAAATCTGCCAGCGCAGTCCACCACCGCACACGGAAGAGTCCCAACGAGCCGACATTTCCTCGAAGACTGCTTGAGCCTTCTGTTCCCAATTTGTCGAATTGGCGGCCACGGGAAATCCTCGCTCGGCGGCTGACAGGGCAGCGAGTGCCCATATGATTTGATCGTCGTTACCCTCACTTTTAGTTTGGTTTAGCGGCATGTAGTCACCGTTCTCGGCCGACTGCACGGACAGCGCTGCTTGCGTTGCAGCTTCATATGATATATCTCCAGTCAGATACCAGTAGTTGACCAACGAGTCCCAAGCCACGCCTGATTCGTACCAGTAATACGGATCGGGGAAGACGCCGATACCGCCGCTGTCGTCACCGTAGTACGAGAGAACGCCGTTAGATGTCTGCTTCACGGCAAGGCTGAGATCAACTAATCAAAAGAGGTGATTGTAAGCTGGACAGAGATCTCGGCCTCGGAGATGAGTGGCTTGAGGATGCTAACCAGGGTTGTTGGCGCTAATGTTTAATCCTCTCGCAGAGGCGGCTAAAGCCAAGATGGCCGGATACAACGTGCGACTCCACATAGCTATTTCTCAAGTGTGAAGTGGACTGGTCAAAGGAAGCCTCAAGCAGGCGAACCAGCTTTTGTATACTATCGGCGCTCCAGGCACCAAGCGGGGGCCAATAGCGGTAAATAGCCGGGAAATACGAGTAGGATTGGTCGAGCACTGACCCAATCCTTCCGGGACGCTTAGCGAGTTTTTGCGGCCCACTCATTTGTCGTTCTGTCCATATTGGAAGTTTTGTCTGCGAATTTGGCGGCCCCTGAGCCGCAAGGTTGTCTGGGCGCTTCAAAGTGGCGGTTTCGCTGGCTCCGTAGTGGCCTCACGCCCGGATGACAGCTACAACGCTGCGCCCAGAGCTGATCCACTTTCCGATTATGACAAAACTACCAGCATTCTGTTACTACCGTTAATCATAGCTCAACGTGAATGCAGAAACCAGCCAAGTCCATGTCCATGTCGCTATGTTGCTGGATATCGTCGCTGCCTTGTACAAGCATTTGTTATGCAATTGTGCAGCGAAACGTGAACCTCGATAAGACTCAAGATAATCACTGCTCATCAGCGGCACCACTAGCCGCCAAGACAACAAGCATCTTCTAATGCAATACCACCCGATATCGATCTAGTCCGATTACGGGCTCGCCAGCAGACCTACCGGTAAGAATCAAGATACAACAGCCCCACGAAATTGACGCGAATACATCAACTGGCTTGATAGGTGTCCTCCTGCTCTACAGTACTACTAAGTGGCGATCTGATGGTCCCCTCCCTCTTCTAATTTACTGCACAGAACAGAAAGATCTGGGCGGTTGACATTTAGTCACAATGATAGAATGTCGATTGGACAACTTACGAACAACGCTTAAAAGAGACTTCACCGCTAAACCTTGATGATCACAGTCTTCTCCTCCAGAAAGCTCAGCAAACTTATCTTGAACCCTTCCCGCCCGATGCCGCTGGCCTTGCAGCCGCCCATGGACAAGTCGGCCGCAACGGTCGGGCTTGTGCAGTTGACACCCACCGTGCCCGCCTCCAGCGCCTTGGTGGCTCTCAACGCACGGCTGATGTCCTTGGTGTATACGGATCCGTGAAGCCCGAACTCGCTGTCGTTGGCGCTCCTGAAAGGCTCCTCCTCCGATTTGAAGACGTTGATACACACGACGGGGCCGAAGACCTCTTCGTGCATGGGCAGTGAAGCGAATCGTCGGCGATGTCCGTGAAGATGTGCGGCTTGATGTAGTGGCCCTCATCCGCCCTTTTGTGCTCGCCGCCCAGCACGAGCTTGCCGACCTCCTTACTCTGCGCGATGTACCTCTTGACGGACTCGAACTGCGCCGCATCGGCGACGGTACCCATATCGATGGCGGGATCGGTAGCGGGGTCAATGCGGACCTTCGAGCAGTTTTCCTTGAAGGCGGCGATGAACCGCTCGGCGCAGGTATCCTGCACGTAGATGCGCGAGTTCATCATGCACATCTAGCCCGTATTCCAGGCGACGCTGTTTTGCGCCTCCCGCGCGGCCTCGTCGATGTCGGCGTCGTCGAAGATGATGGCTGGAGACTTGCCGCCGAGCTCCAAGTGGACAACTTTCAGGTTGGACTTCGCGGACGCTTCTAAAATAGGCCTGCCTGTGCGGCCGGAGCCGGTGAATGAGAGGGACCTGACGTCCATAGTATGGAATGCTAAAGTAGCACCGGATACGAGGCCATGCCCGTGTACGACATTAATGACGCTCGGAGGGAAACCGGCTTGTTGGATAAGGGTAGCCAGAAATGCATACTAACAGCCAAAGCGGAAGCGGTCAGTAAATTCTACCACAAAAAAAATAACACCCGGGAGAAGACGGGGAGAAGAATGAAAGTGAACAGCAGGGCTGTATACCGCCAAAGGCGCCTTTTCACTTGTCTTTAAAACTATGCTGTTGCCTGCAGCGATTGCTGGTGCTACCTTCATGTCGAAGAAGGCCACAGGCACGTTCCATGGGATAACTCCAGCAGCCACGCCGAACGGTTGACGAAATGTCATCGCTACCGAGCCTGGATTGTTAAGGCTGGAAATCGGGAGGTTGACGTTCCTGAGCCTGATTTGTTTTCCTCCCTGCTCATCTATGGAAATACCGACCTGAATATCAGAGCCTGACCGACTACTGATCCAAGTGAACGCTACCGGTCTCTGCAGAACTGATCTCCGTTTCGTATACGGTAACCTAGGGATACCGCAAACAAACAACTTGGAAATCCTTGTGCCGGCCCACGAAGGCGCGGGTGTCGTAGTTAAGGTTGGGGCGAACGCCAAGGACCGGAGCGTCGGGGACCGGGCAGGAGTGCAGCCGATTTGGGACGTTTGTTGGTAATGTAAATATTGCTTGGAAGGTAGAGAGACTTATTGTCAGCAAGCGACTTCGACGAGCCTGTCAGTCCCAGGTAAGTGTATCTGTAGCGAGAGCCCCGGCTCCAGAGTTCGGCCTGACCGAGAGGTGTGGATCAATCAGTCCACGTACTCGTTCAGTTTGAGGCGTGCTTTTCCGAGGGTGAAGGCCAGGGTTTAGTACAGCAGATTGCAGGAACATACTTACTCGTCGACATCACTTTGATTAAGGTAAAACTAATCTAACGAAATTGAGCAATCGATTACAGTAATAGACTCAAGAATCTGTGCTAAGTATACGGCAGGCAGTGCCAGTCATGTCCATTTAATCTCTACACTCCTCTCGGGAACGTGATGCCCAACATCAGGAAGAGAAATAGCGTTTTTCACCCCTTTCTATGATTTTTCCAGTTCTCTACAGAAAATTTTACACCTGTGAAAGAGCACATCGTTGAGTTGTCTTGCGCCTGGCGTTCTCAGAGAATTACCCTTTGCTTGCAAAACGAAGTGAGAAGAGAGAAACTGGGAAGCACGCCAAAATTCCCATCATTGTGTGGTTTTGCAAGTCTTAGGCTCCCGTTTATACTGTTCAACATGTTATTAAACTGTTCACATTTCTTGAGTCTCTTCGCCTTTCTTACAGGTAGATGAAAATGACTGGACAGAACCAAATTGAAACACAGATAACACACAGAGTTTTCTCGGACTTTGATACTATGACCATTCTCATGATGGCGTCCCACGTCCCAAATAAAGGGCAAGTGACCACGAACTCGACGGAGACAGCCGACATAATAACCGTTCCACACCCGTGGAAACCAACATCTTCCTCAGCTCAGCAGACAACACAGAAGCAGAAAATTTTCCGAATTCTGATTAATATCCTCCTCCCCGTGCACATTGGCGATGCCAATGAGTGCTTCCGCTAACAGGAAAGAAACGGTCTCCGGCCCCCGCTCTGCCTTCGCATCCATCGAGGTCAAGTTGCCTCAGTGCACCATGATGAGTAAGCCATTAGCGCCGAACATGTAGTTGCAAGGGATAAGATTTGTTACTCAGTGACAAAGCGGAAAAAAAATTGCCCAAGCCTGATTCTTGACACCGGAAACTGCTCTGACCATGAGAATGGCAAACGCGAAGGTTAACTTGCAAACCCAGTTGAGAGCTGCTGTACACCTGGAAGCTAGGATGAGCTTGCACACGGTATCTGCGGAGTCGTTTGTTTTGACGACTGTATCACGCACACGAGAAGACCTACACGCAGAGGCGGAACCAGCAAAGATCAAGGAAGAACAGTCTGGCGTGCCCAGCAACACCTGCAGCCATGCATTCATTGTTGTTTCCAATCCCCATCCCCACCGGGGCTCAATGCTAATAATACTCTTCTATCATACCCTTCCATCTATTCAGCCCTAATGCATTTCTTGACTCTGGCCGTGACGTGCTGCTCATTCTGATGATAAGAAGATTGCAAGGAGAGATAAGGAAAAAAAAAAAAGGATCCCATGCCTCCGTTTACCGTGAAAAAACCTAACGCCTCGCTATGCCCTTTTGCGTGCAACGAGAGAAAGAAAAAAAAAAAGCCATAAAAATGGAGATAACCCCGCCACGTGATAGTACAGAAGAAAGGAAGGATCCACCAAACTACAATTGCATGAATTCCTCCGCCGAGTTGAAGTCCGGCGGTGGCCGGCGGAAGATGACGCGGGCCTTCGCGTCCAGCGCCGTGTACTGGTTGGTGATCCAGATGCCCCAGTCCTCGTCGGGCAGGGTCTCGCACAGGGCGGCCGTGCGCCTGATCTCGTCGTCCGACACGCCGAACTCGTCGCGCGGGATCCAGATGCACGGCTTCGTCATGCGCAGCGCGGCGTGCTCGAACGCCTTGCGCACCAGTACGTCGCGCTCGTCCGGCGTCAGGTCCTCCAATTCATCGTGGTATCCTTGGAACAGGTAGCCCGACGTCTGCGGCGGCTTGCCTAGCTCCGGGTCCGACACTTGGGATGGCTGCGAGTGCGATGCGTGGTTGAGATTGCGGTGGTGATGCCTGCTCATACGCTTCGGCCTGCCGTCGATAGAAGGAGAACCGTCTGGCTTGGTGACGCCGGTCATGCGACGCGACGGGGGCTTCGCGTCCAAGTCTTGCAGCTCGATGGCACTGTTCTTCTCGCGCAATGAAGGGTTGCTGGATCCGGGTGTCCTACCCTTCTCGGAGGTTACGTTCTCCTCTTCTTCCAGCTCAGCCCACTTTTGAGCAAGAGCAGCCTCGAACTGTTCCTGGCGTTCCTGAGCCTCGTCTTCCATGGTGATTGGAACATACTTGAACAACGGCCCCAGGGACTTGTTCAGCATGTATTGGTAAATGACCGTCAAGATCATAGTCACGATCATGACGATCGCATGCGGCGCGCAGACGACTTCTTGCTTCTCGTTGCGGACGAGGAAGAACAATCCGATCAGACACAGTTGCATGACGTACAGACCCGTGAACATCTGGTTCACAGCACGCGGGAAGTAGAGACCACCACTGTCGATGTTCCAGCGAAGGACGTAGAACGAGTTGTAACGATAGACAACCCAGAACAGAGCAGCGACGAAGCAGCCGAAAATAAGCATGAAAGGAGTGATGACCGAGTAGATGATAACTATTACCATGTCAGCAAAATGGACGTAGCAGGGTACAGGTATATGCCTTACCAATGCAAGCAAAGTTCGTATGTACAGGGAAGAGAGTACCCCACATAGTATTGGGGAGCTGTTTCTGCCTGTTGAACTTGTCGCGAGCTGTATCATCCAAGATTTTACCCATGACGAACCACGTGAATAGCTGTGGCAACTGTACGAGTTGTTGAGCAGAACCATAAAGAGCTTGAAGGAGGAGATACGAAAAGAAGTAATTGGCTCCTCGAGGTAAATTCTCGGCCAGGATGTCGGGCACTTTCAATGGCGAGTTCAGGATTTCATCAATCGTAGCCGTGATACCGGAACTGAGTGTGACGACAAGGAAAACCTGCACAAACAGGAAGATGAACCAGTAACCCTGTGTCTCGAGCTCCTCCTCGACTCCGGTGAAGACTCCAGTAAAGTTTACGAGCAGACGGAATATCATTGGAAGTACCAGCAGGAGCACTGCCTGAAGAGCGGGTGGCAGAGCACCCTGGATGAGGGATTTCAACCATTTAGGCAAATCAGCAACCCATCGGAGCCACTTGACAGTATCCGCGATACTGTCAAGTTGGGACAGGAGACCGACGAAGGCCATAGGGATAGCCCATAGGATGATGATGCCCATGATGACCGCAATGACAAGTGCAGTCTTCGCATAGGCGGTCCACCACGGAGTGGAAAGATTATCCCAGATAACGTCCTTGGGGTCAATCTCAAGAATACGAGGTCCCATGTTCTTCGGCCTGTGGTGGGTAATGGCCTGACATGCCATGTGGGCTGCGACTTGGTGGTTGAACTGGATAAACGCTGAGTTCATCAGCGGATACTTGTCCAAATTCTTCTCGTCCTCTTCGATTTCCTTGCTCAGCTCAATTAGCTGCAGGCGACAGTATACAATGACGTCAACCTTTGGTCCGAGAGAGAACCACCAAGTCGGCCAAATCTTCCACCACCAGTTGCATCGAGGGAAAAGCGACAGTCTCATGGTCTCGCGTTGGTTGGGTTTCAGATATCGTGTCCATTCAGCTTCGGCTTTTTCCTTCTCGAGTTCGCTCCGGTACTTGTCCCAGTCGATGATCGGCGGCTTCCTGGCGTACTTGTCTCTTTTCTTCTTCTCCTCAACTTGCTGCTGCTCAGGGTCGGCATCCTTGAGGTCTTCCGCTCCCGGATCAGGAGAGCTTTCTGGGGATGGATCCAGTTGGGCGGTGGGCGGGCTTAGCGGAAACTCGTCGGACTCGCGTTGGAAAGGCTCGGGGCTAGGGAAAGCACTGTTCCTTCGAAAAAGACGCAGAGGATTCATGTGATGAAGACCAGCATCGTCCTTCCTTGACTCTTCAGCAACCGGTTCGGTGCGCACACGAGAGCGAGAGACGTTCGGGGACGAATTCATGGCAGGAGACTTGAAAGGGGCGCCACTTGCGGAGACACGTCTCCCATCGGATCCTCTGTGAAGGTAGTCTCTGTTGTTAGTGCGAGGGCTCTTGTGAGGAGCCGTGTTGGAGCGGCGGAGATGGTCTTTCGCAGGGCCGAGATGACCGGCGCCAGAAGGCAAATCAGCGACGGAGTCATCCTCTCCATCGAGGTCCGGAACATATCCGACTGGGTTCGCAGCACTGAAGCTCTTGTCAATGTTGTTGCGTGCCCTTCCAAAGCCAGTGACAACGCCCGTGGCGGTTTCCTTGCCCAACTTCTCCATGCCATGGCCGACAGTTTCAAAACCACGGCCAATTCCGTGTCCGACTGTGCCAAATCCGCGACCGACAGCTTGCAAACCTTGGCCAAAGGGAATGGGCAGCCTGCCGCGCTTTGCCGATTTAGTTGACTTGCTATCCTCATCATCCACAGCATGCTCTATGGCCTGGTCCAGCTCCTCGTCGACGTCGTGGGGAATGTTCGGACTGTTGACAGCGAGACCGGCATCGTTTGCCATGGCCTCAGCGAGGCGTTGGTCGTTGGCGTCGTCGGCATCCTTCTCTGCTTGCGTCTTTTTGCCTGTCTTCCTCTCCTCCTTCCGACGCATCTGCAGGGCCTTGCGCTTGCATGCGCGGATCAGAGCAGTTTCGGCGGACTCGAGTCTTCTCGCGATTTCCAGTTGCTTGTTCTTCTTGTCAAGCAGGTCACCGTAGTCGCGGTTAATCCAAATGTTGCGGATACCACCGGGGAAGGCGTCGAACAAGGCATCGAGAGCGTCGACATTGCACCATTTGTCGGGGATGTTGCTGACCAGGACGGTGGTGGCCGAGGCACGGATGCGATGAGAAGGCGAGGTCATCCAGCGCTGGCGCTCTTGGATGTAGTTTATCAATTCGGTGTAGAAGACGTAGCAGACCCAGACCAAGACAACGACGGCCATGATCAGGTGGCCGATGTAGCGGTTGGTGTGAGTATCTCCAATGTTGCCCCAGCCATACTCGTCAAGACCGTCGTTCCTCGGGTTGTCGATGCCTGCGGTATTCAGCGGGAGAATGACGGGCAGGATGACCATCATGAGAGGTATGAATATCTTGAGCTCCATGAAGAGCAGGCGCACAAAGCAGTAGGCGTCGAGGCCGCATTTCTCGATAAAGGGCTTGCGTTTTGTCTCGAAGACGGGCTTGATCCAGGTGAACCAGCCGGGAGGGGGGGGATCGAATCGTTGGCGCTCGGGCACCAGATAGGTGGTGGGAGCACTGCGCGACAGGTTAGATGGCGCGAGATCAGGCGGAGGCGCGAATAGGAGACGCACTAGATACGGTGGTACTTCTGGCGCAGCAGGTAGAAGGTCCAGAAGAAGATGCCGAAGAAGACCAGACCTGCGACCAGCGAGGCCATCAACTGAGGGAAGGAGATTCCCTCATTTGCCAGGGCCTTCGCGGCGTTGGGGTCGGAGTCGGAGAGATTGTCCCAGACAGACATGACGGCGGTTGCTGCTATGCTGTCGCGGGATGCATGGGGTAAGATGCGGGCGGTAGGAGTGGGCGGTAGCGTCGAGGTGCGGAGAGGTGGTCGTAGGAAGTGGGCGGACGCGGGATAGATACGGGCTGTTGAGGCTCAGGCGGGTGGTGGAAGGTTCGCGGGCTGAACCTGGGGCGTGGGCGCGGGCGGAGGGCGGGCTTTGTGTGTGGGCGAGTGAGGCCAGCGCTACTGCGTCGCAGGGCTCCGTGCACCGCTATGTACAGTACTATTACGCTGCGGTTGCGCAGGCCAGGCGGCCCCAAACAAGAGTGGACCCTGGCCCAGCACTAAGCCGTCGACGTCACTCTTCTCATTGGCCTGCGCTGCTCGCCGCGCCGTTTACACGCTCGGCGCATCACGTCCAGCTCAGCGCTGCGCTGCGCACACGCTCCGATGGCCGGCGCTGGGCCACAGGGCCGGCGAGTGGCGACGCCGGGCTCGAGACAGCAGCAGCAAGCGCCGCCGTGCGCGCGGCCCCAGCGGCCAGAGGCTCTCGTCCAACGCTTTCTGCGACGGGGCCGGATCCGAAACACTTCGCACCGCCCTGCAGCGCTGCGTGATCGCCGCATGGGGGAACGCCAACTCTAATGACGCTGTGCTCCACCGCGCCCGCTGATCCATTGCGAACACCACCAACGGCGCCGTCAGCGTCATCGGTGGGAGGACCGAAAGCCAGCCATCCCTTCTCCTTGCTGGACCGCTGGACTCCTGGCCGCACGCGACATGGCGATTCGTGCACTTGTCGTGCCGATCCGCATGCTGGCGCCCGGACCGCACCAGCTTGCGCCACCAAAACATCCAGCCGTATTCGCATCGGGCAAGCAATCGCAGACATCCTGCTTTCCTGCCGCACCGGCCTTGACAAATTTTTTCCCTTTTGCAAGTAGCTACAGCTGCAGCCATCGAATTCGCCTAATGGAAGAGAGTGCAGCTTCTCAGGACAGATCTCGCATATCTGCATCTCACGGATCCCTTGAAACTGCATCCCTGCTCGCAGGCATCCTCAGGGCAATTTGAGCAAACCACAACCACAGGCTGCGCCACTCCGCCACCCCCACAGTTGCAGCGCCACGCCTGCCCCTCGGTTGGCCTGCTTTCTCTTCCACGGTCTTCTCAGCGTTGTCCAGCAGCCGCTCATCGAATTTTCGCAGAATTCAGATATCGCTCGCTGCGGACTTCGCCATCGAACATTCTCTGCTTTTTTAGCCGAGAAGGCCGCCATTCTGGACATTCTTCCGTCTTACAACTGACTCACTTGCTGTCTCAGTCCTCCTGGCGGCCCGCGCCCAGGCCTCGCCGAGAGCCCTCTCATCCCCAACATCGGCGGTGTGCTCACCACCCATCAAGCCAAAACATTGTGCGTCGGCACCCTGTTCTATCCACGCTCCCTCCGCCATCAGCATCTCGATGTCGCCCAACTACATCATGATTTCCCCTGAAATTCATCGCATCGTCATTTTCTCGGCTCGTCCGGAACGGCCCTCGCTTTGGCGAGATTGCGATGCACGTCATTCCCCTCAAATCATGCCCGCATTCTTGCTGCCTTAGTAATCGCCCCGCCTCCTTGAGGAATTGACATCACACCGAGTAGGCAACCACTAAGTTCTTCTATGTCCCTTTTCGCCAATCCCTTCAGTCAAAATCCAGGAGTAATGAGCAACATGGTATGGGTTGTCATCAACGAGACGCCGTAACCTGAATATGCGGGTGCTCTCAACAGTTTGACCAAAAAAAAAAAAAAAAAAGGGTTTGACCGATATCGTCATTTAGCCCTCAATTCATTCGCTTTCATGTAGTAAGCATACACCTGACAGGCTATCCTATGACCCGCGCTTCGCTTCCAGCGAATTGCCCCTCTTCACCTCCTCCTTCCACATCAATCTCTCCTCCTCAACAACGCCAGGCCCCTTGTACACGCTGCCGTACAGGCCCGAAGCCCAGTCTTCACCCTCGCCCTTCTTCGGCGCCTTCCTCCGGTACCACCTGCCGTACGCCAGCAGATAGTACAGCCTGAAGCACAGCAGCGCAAACTTGTCCCTCTCGAGATCCTCGGGATACGTGGCGCCCAGGTCCACGGCCGCAGCGATGCCGCTCATGATGGCGACCTCGTGCGCGTTCAGCAGCGTCCAGGACGACGCGAAGCGCGTGTGCCGGCGGCCCTGCAGCAGCCACATCCACGGCACCACGAACGCGTAGTGCGTCCACGAGTGGCAGA
The DNA here is from genome assembly GCA_037367355.1 of Neoscytalidium dimidiatum. Lineage (NCBI taxonomy): Eukaryota > Fungi > Ascomycota > Dothideomycetes > Botryosphaeriales > Botryosphaeriaceae > Neoscytalidium > Neoscytalidium dimidiatum. The sequence continues at coordinate 2,467,573 of CM074697.1, read as the reverse complement.
GCTGGTGCCACCAGTCCTTGCGGATGATCTTCGACTCGTCGATCTCGCCGTCCGTCCACAGGCCGCCGTCCCTCTCCTTGTTCAGGAAGATGGTCTGGAACACGTGGTCGTCGAAGTCGACGTCCGGCGGGAACTGCGCCTGGTAGTTGGTGCAGTCGAAGCACATCTCCAGCTTGGTCATGTCCTGCGCGTACGGCTTGATGTAGTACATGGGCCGGAACGACTTCTGCGCGTACTCGCAGCGCGCAGACATGTCGACCCCGCCGAGGCTGCCGACCGCCTGGTCCGGGTTGTACGCGTTCTCGTAGTGGCGGCGCATGTAGTCGGCGTCGCAGTGCGTGATGGTGATGTCGTCGGAGAACTTGGCCGCCCCGAGCACGCGCGATTCGCGCCAGGACGCCGTCTTGCCCAGCAGCCGTTTCGACGTGTCGGCACTAAACAAAAAAGGTAAAAAAAAAAAAAAAGGTTAGCGTTCGCGCGACAAAAAGCCCGCCACATGGCTGCCGAATCGGGCAGATAGGCGAAGGGCAAAGGCCAAGATGACGTACAGGCAACACAGCACCAGCTCGTCGTACCGCTCCTCGGCCTCCACCGCCCCCGCGTCCGCGTTGCTCGTCCGGTCCTCCGGCGCCCACGCGCTCGCCGGATTGTGCCCGTCGGGCGCCGGCGTCCGCCTGATCGTCTTCACGACGACGCCCTTCTTCCCGCGCTCGACGACCTGCGTCAGCTCCGTCGACAGCCGCACCTCGACGCCCCGCGCCACCAGGTCCTTGCGCCAGTCGTCGTAGAAGTCGCCGAAGTTCGGGAACACGACCATGGGCGGCGCGTTGCTGGCGATGCTCCTGTCGTCCGGCGGGTACCACATGCCGTACGTGGGGCTGGTGCAGAGCCGCTCGAGGACGATGCTCGGCACGTCCGGCGTGTAGTTGCCCGTGCCGAGGAACAGCGCGACCATGGGCAGGGCGACCGCGTTGGCGAACTCGGCGCTGAAGCGGAACAGCCGCATCAGGAGCTTGATCGGCAGCAGCGCGAAGACGAGCTCGAGCGCGCGCACGACGCGCAGCATGCGCGCGAACCGCCTGACCTCGGCCTGGTGCCGCTCGAGCAGCTTCGTCGGGTACACGTTGGTCCAGAACGAGTCGCCCTTGCCGAACGAGACGTGCAGGTTGACCGGGTTGGCCGCGTGGCCCTGCCGCGCGAACATGGTCAGCGTGTGGTGGAAGATGTAGGACCCCCCCTGCACGCCCTGGTTGAGCCAGGAGGCGCCGTGTTTCTCCTTGGAGATGGGGATCGAGAAGGCTTGGCCGCCGCAGTAGTCGACGCTGTCGATGAGGGTGACGGCGAACTTGTCCGGGTGTTGCGACAGGTGGTGCGCGCAGGACATGCCTTGGGGCGGATTGGTGTTAGCGCCTGGACCATGTTGCTTTGAGGAGACGGTGGATAGGACTGCTCGCGGACGAGGGCTCGTGGGAGCTGGAAACCATCATCATACGTACCAGCTGCTCCGGCTCCCACTACCAACACTCTCTTCTTGCCATCCTTTTTACTGGCCATGTCGTTCGTCGTCGGCAGCAGCGGCGGTGAGTCGTTGGAAGGGGGCATCGAATGAGACAACAGTTCCTTGTGCAGGCCAGAGCTCGCTGCCGTAGGTTCAGGCGTGGATGGTGTGACAATGATCCCTCTATCAAGGGATGGTGGGGGTTGGAGATGCAGCGGGGTTAACGAGCATTTTTGTCTCGAAACCCAGAGAGCGCGCGTGCACGCACGCGTGTGCTGTTAGCAGCAACTCAAACCAAGCCTCCAATTATGTGCGTCATGACTTCTGTCAAGGACGTGAGAAGAGGGTGTCGAAGGCGTGCTCCATAGTCTGCAACGGGTTAAGCGCCGATCTGTGGGATCGATCGAGGTGTCGGATGGGCAGATTGACGACCGGCTTAGATCCGAGACTATGCATCGCGGTACGCCTAATGGGCATCTTCAATGGGAACTGGTGATGATGCAGTGCCATGGTCGTGCTTCGAGGCGCTTTAGGGGTTTGTTTACAGTCGAGAATGCGTTGCGGTGAGAGCTGCCGGAGATTATGACGTCATGCGCCTGGGCTGAGCGGAACGGAGCAATGGATCGTGTCGCCCTTTTCTCATGTGCAGCAATGGCAAACCCTCAATTCCTGTTCTCCCGGAATGCGGGATTGCTATAAGCCTCTGCCCAGAGTGCTGCGTAGAGGGTACTCGGTTATCACCGCCTGCGGTCTTCGCGGAGATCGATTGTCTATTACTATTGTACAGTACATACATCTGCCAGTGAGTAGAACGAACGTTCGTATTGTTTCAGGACTCTCGGCACCGCCAAGTAGTTAGCCTAATTGAGAAATCCAGAAGTGGTCTAGCGTAGCCAGTTCCTCATAATACCGAGCTCATCGTGTAGGCCCTTAGAAGGAGCAATCCATTAAGTACAAACACGTATGAGCTCAACGACAACTCACTTACACTTCTATCTTTGCTCAACTCGCGCCTCTTAGCGGTAACGTGCGGTTCAAGCACAGCCTTCGAATAAAGGATTGACAGGAATATATTCTCGTCTTAACACGTTGAACAACAATTGCATCATCGCGTAAAGTCCTTGATCGGTGAACCTGTGACAAACAGCACCGGATGCAGGGACTACTCTCGCACGAGCATGAAACATAGTGGCTTTAGTACTCTAAGTAGAAGGTTCAGAGTCCATTGACTGAACCCAAAAAAAAAAAAAAAAAAAAACAGCGTCAAAAAGCCCATCGTGATAAGAAATAAGCGCGGACGGCGGTCTTGCCCAATCCCGAAACATAGCAGCTCAATCCATCGTCCTCCTGCTCAGGACTGAATGCAGCTCTGGGCAAAAAGCACGGAAAGCCTCCGCAAGAAGAGAGAAAATAAAAATATACCACCTAATCTCCCAGCCCCCAGAAACTCTCCTATGCTCCGACGACGAGCTAGCCCGAAAAGGCAGCTCCTCCCTCGCAGGTCCCCACAACCCGACGGTTCCGCTTACGGGCTCGATCGACTTGCCTGTCAACAACGCGTGTCCGTTTCGCATGGTCGTGGTTTTGTGGGAGTCGCCATGCCCTTTTCGCTTGAGAGGGCAGTCGCTAGAAGCACATGGAGGTTGTGAAAGAGCGACGTGCGCTAGAACCCGAGAAGGTGGCTTGTGCCGATGTTGCGCCAATTGGTCGTAACATATACATGGGCCGCTGAGGGTTTTTGACATGTGAAAAGGAAGGGAAGGGATGTCGCGAGATGTGTTCAGATGCTGACGTACGACCTGTGCCTTTTAGTCCTTCGGCTAAGCGCGATTTCGATGATGTGTTTGAAGAGTTCTATGTCTGTTTCTCATTTTACATGGCCGCTAAAATAGGTATCTTAAAAAGACGGAAGCCTTCCTTAAGAAAAGGAAAAATTGGAGCCACCCATCTCACCCCAATCCCAAAAGAGAGCTCTTGTGATCCACACGTGCCACGAAGTATTAAGATATCACAAACACCGCCGCTCAACCATCGTGTTCATCTCTCCAACTTCCCTCTCACATGTCATGGTAGCACCTCGTACTCACCATCACCCCCGGCGCTGGCCTTCCATTCAACCCATCCACGCTCCCCTTACTCATGACGCTCACCCCCCTCTCCGCGCTATCCACCTCATCCAGCTTCACCCACTCCCCAGCCCCATGCCCAAACCCATACCCATCATCCGCCTTACTGACCCTCTGCACGATACTGGTGCTCGTATCAATCGCGCCGCCCCTGCTCCTGCTGCTCCCATCACCATAGTACCCGTTACCGTATTTGCCGCCGGTGCCGGCTGCGGACGAACCGCGGCCGGCAAGGCACGGGAACCACTTGTACAGCAAGGCGCGCACGGCGGGCAGGCAGGCGCACAGGATGCCAGCGTGCACCTCGATGGTGCTCCAGTACCCGATGGGCACGTAGTCCCAGGTGACGTTCTGGGTGGACGCGAACTGAATCATCCATTTGAGGCGGAGCATTGAGACGATAGTGACGCTAGTCGTGGGGGGCGGATTAGTCAATTTAAAAAAAAAAAAAATTTGTCTGCAGGACTCCCCGGGGGGAAAAAAAGGAGAGGGTACGGGAGGAAGGGTGGTCGCGAAACTTACAATAGCCCAACTGAAAACATGCACATGACGTGGATCTTCTTGCGCGTGCTCAGCACCAGCTTCCATACCTGCGGCACCGGCAGCGTGATGACGACGATGTCGAGCACGATGTTGAATGCCGCGCTCGACCAACCGAGTGCGTTCAGGTTGATGCATTGGCCTTCGGACTCACCGTCCCAGTGCTTCCAGGCAAGGTTGATGGGCTTGCATTGCAGCGAGACGGCGACGACGAACGTGATGGCATACGCAGCGCACAGGAAGATGACGAGGTACACGAGGATGCGAAAGCGGCGTTCCGGGAAGATGCGCAGGTAGAAGCAGCAGATGGAGATCTTGACCAAGGAGAGGGACGTGATGTAGAGAGACTCATCGAAGTAGTAGATCTGTGCGTCTTCGTGTTAGTTCCGAATTGATGTGCGTTGAGAGAAAGCTTACGTAGAGAATGTGCGTAATGTCTTTCGGAGTAACCGTCCACAGATCTTTGCCCAGCCCGGCATCGGCCACTACACCAATACCTTCAGTGTCTTCGTCAAATGGTTCTGCGCCAATAGATGAGACCTACACACGACAGAAAGGGCGGAGAGTGGTATCATCGTAAGCTGGTTCGACCCTCATTAGCGCATTGTGTAGGGCGTGGGAGGTTACCACAACACTTACCAATGTCATCAGCATCACAGCGTCATCCCATCCAAAGTCACCACCCAGTTGAGGCAGACGGGCCAGAAGCCTCAATATTATAGCAGTCAGAGCGATGATCGCCCCTCCAATGCCGATGTACGAGACGTGTTTTGTCCTGTTGCGGACCTCCGCTCCACAAGAGCTGAGCGTGACGTTCTTCGTGAACAACGCCTGTTTGACAGTACACTCTGCAGCCACACATGCTTCCACCTCTTTTGTCAATGCTTCGTTGGTGCAGATACAGGTCACATTCGTCGAGGAGCACGTCGACAGCTGCACGCCCTGCACCAGGCACGTCCTCTGCCAAGCAATGTTAGCAAGCCTCTTCTTGACATGTGAACACCTTGTTGGGTTTAGAGATCTTGAACGTACCCCGCAATCCGGTAACGCTTTCAACACTGACTCTAGCGGGTTGGATTGCGCCAATGCAGGCGGTGGGAACAGCACGGGTACGAGCAGCCAGAAATACCGCATGGCTGGGCGCTCTGCGAGCAGGAATCGGAATGGATCAGAAAGGTAGGCCTGAGTCAGGACGTGGGCGAGCGAAGGGTATAGGTGTTAGGATACGGAGGGCGAAAATCCATCCCGCAGGTTGGCGAATTGCACCGTGGTCCACACCATCGAAGGAGGGTTCGGACGAGACGAGAGGGCGGGTACGGGCGTATGTAACAGCGCAGGCAGGCAGGTCGCGTACGCGGGCATATCGAGCTAGGGATAGCAACAGGAAGCATAGCGATGATCCCGGGATCTTATTTGAGGCAGATCAACCCGTCAGACTGGAGAGGGATGGAAGCAGGCCGGGCTGGGCCATTACTCGGGTACCATGCGGACGGTTGGGCTGCTGGACGGCGTGTTGCTACTTTGGGTGAGGATTTACGCAAAGGAAATTCTCGTGAGCAGAGACTTGGCGCAAGATGGGACGACAGAGTGGGCTGAAGGATGCGATGGCACGGGCATAAAGACAGAGAGAGCCAGGCGCGTGGCGTTGGTCGAAACGGGAGGCCCACATAACGGCGGACGGTGATGGCGCATCCTCCCGGGGGAATGGTGAGCATGGCCGGTGCGGTGGAGGCTCGAGCGTGTGGTGAGCAGGAAAAGATGCCGAAAGAGGAAAGTGGAGCTGCGGATGGGGGCCGGAACGGAGCTGATGAGCAAATCACCCGCGGCTGCGCACAAAGCCGAAACTAACGAGCGGGGGAGGACGGCGCTCGGGGTCTGTTGAAAGGGGTGAGGTCGGGAAGACCGGCGAAGGACTGGCAGGTTCGACAACAGCTTAACTAGGTTGTTGAGCGATGTGGTGTTTCAGGGCTCGGAACATTGCGAGCGCGGCTTCAGGCTCCGTCGGCACCTGCAGCTGCATGGTTAGACCAGTCGGCAGAACCAGGGGCGGCGTGTTCGCGTAGGCAGCGGCTTTGAATGCGGCGTTGGAGCGGCGTGGTCTCGAGACACTGGGGCGGTTTGCCATGATCGCCGGTAGTGCATTGGCTCGCTTGGTGGCGGCCGTGGGCGGCACAAGAGCCGGTCGCGGCACAGTGTCTTCCGCTCTCCCCACTACACCTCCCACTCCCACTTCCCATTTGCCCCTGCGGCGCAGTCTCTGCTCTGTCGCTTCCCGCCGATGCGAGATGGATCCTTCCGATTCACCTGCAGGAATGAGTCCCTTCGCCGTTTTCGACTGCTTCGTCTGCCACCACCCTTACCGACTCGCAGAGCATTGCCAGAACAGGACGCGGCTGAACAGGGCCGTTTATGCTGAATGGGGCCCTATGAGCGCTGTTCCACCTCTTTCCAATGCTCTAGAGCGAATCAGATGTCGGTCCCAGAGATTGCAAGCCTCAACTCAGCTATAGGCAGATGTCTCTTTGGATTGCGCACATCGTCGGCCTTCAAGAGGTATAGCTCATCCGCGGTTTTTGCCATTTTTCCCCTCAGCCTCAGGCACCAAGTCAATATGAGGAAGACCGTTGCTGTTATGGCAAGGATTTTGAACCGAAAAGGTATGACGCTGCACTTGTTACATTGCTGGCTAGTGACTTTAAAATCGGTCTATAAGGATATCCCCACTCGCAAAACGTCTTCCCCGATACTCTATTTGATACCGTCCCAAACGCCCAAAACAATAAAGACCTTTTTCGCTGGGTCCTACTGCCCTTCGCAGGCGCCGCCAGCCCTCATAAAAACTCGTTATTCCCATCCTGTCCGTAACCATGCAACAACTTCGTCACGCTCGGCGCCGCATACTCAATCTCGGCCTTACCTCACAAAAGTACGGCCTAGACCACAGACCCCCTGTTTAATTCATGAAGCCACCAAAGGGACCCTCTTCCTCGTCGAAGTTACGATCTTCCTCGCCAAATTCACCCTCATTCACATCAGCATGACCCCCTTCCATTTCAGTATCTTCACTGAATGCTCCAACATTGAACGTCTCCATGATCCACTCCTCTGCCGCATTCACCATCTTCGCCTTTGTGGGGCTCTCAGAGCCGTCTCCGTCATCGAAGGTTCCTTCTTCGACCGTATCCGGAACTGCATGGTCTCCAACGACCCGTGCTACCTCGCGGATAAGACTTTTCCGGATCCACTTTCCTGGAGATACCCAAGCGGTGCCGAAGTGCTCGAGCCTTTCACGCGAGTATTTGCTGTATTTCATTTTGCGTGCGGCGATGATACGAGAGACGAAGCTGAGATACACATATCTTTGCCGCGGACGACAATCATTCCTGAATTTGAGAACGGTACCATCTAGTTGGTCCCAGGTGGGAGAAAATTGTGTTTTGACGTGGAGCGTACGCATACCCTCCTCTAGCAGCACAAGCTTATAGTCGGTCGGGCCCACCGGCTTCTCTTTTCCGTCCGCTGGAACAAGCACGAAGACCCCCTTGTCGAATGCAGACTCGAGCGGCTCCCAAAGAGGCAGGCAATTACGTATGTCGTAGATGATATTTGTCGGCTCGTCTTCCCCCAGGGTGCAGCGCGCAGTCTCGTCGGTCATAGAGTACGGTAGAATATGCGCGGCTCTCATTTCCTTTGCCACAATCCAGTCGTGCATTATCGGGTCCCACACCTGTTCAGCCTCCCCGACGGCTGGGTTTCCGGTGATCCTGGTCACGTCGTAGAATCGAAAGGCGTCCTTCCTCCACTGAGCCTGGCCCGGCCTGGAACGGCGCTTGTGTATGACCGGTAGGGCGAGAAGCATCTCCAAGACGCCCTGGCACTTCTCCCAGGATAGTTCTGATAGCTGCTCGATAATTGAATTCCTGTGAGAATTGGCAGACTGCAACAAGGCTTCTTGCTGTGTTCTCGCCTTGGTCCACTCGCGGATATCGTGCTCGAGCTTTTCGATATCCTCCTCGGACAGCGCGCGCTTCGCTGCCTTCTGTGCTATTGACTCAAGGGACTCCACGCGCAGTGAAGCTTCGTCCTTTTGAGTCTCAAAGACTGTGATTGCGGCCTCGATCATGTTTTGAGCATGTTCCTGCCTGCATTCAGGGCCGACGGGGCTCTGAGAGAGCTTCCGGAATTTCTGGAGTGCTTCTTCTGACGCCTCCCGGCTACGCTTAAGCCTAGTCTGGTGTTTGGCCTCGGTCTTATCTGAGCGCAGTTTGGGAAGCTTCAACTCGAGCGGGGTCTTGGGGGGCTCTGGCGACGACGATGGCAAGGCGGTCGCGCCGGCAGCTGCAGACGGAGCGGACATTGGAGAGGTCTGGCTGGAGATCTTGAGTGTGGGACGATTCGCAGGCAGGAGAGCAGCGACAGGTTTATGATCAATGGAGCGTGAACGAAAGCGTGAGCAGGCGGTGCGGCTAGTTAGAAGTGCGGTTGGTTGGAAGTGTGACCAGTCATAAGTGCAGCAGCGCGACCTTGGTCCTACCCTCCCAATGCGCGAGGAACGCCTACGTCAGTGAGCCTGTGCGCCTTCTTGAACCGCTGCACCTCCATCACGCGACCAGGCTTGGTACTAACAAATGGCAAGGCATTGCGTTCACGCTCGCGCCCCCATCATCCGGTGTTAGAATTTCACGTGCATTTAGTCGCAGTACAATTTCAGTTACCTAACTGCTGCACTAGACTATAAAGAGGGGCACCTCTAGCACCTCTCTTTCTATATACCAAATATACTACTCCTACTTTAATTATACTACTATTAACCCTTAATATACAGCAATCAGACGGCGCCCGTAGTCTTCTTTCTCTATAAAGATAGAAGGTCGTGATAGAATTATTAAGCGCTCGCTGCTCGTGCCATTCAATTCCTTTACACGCTCACTTTCATTTCTTTACGTCCCTGTTTCATTTGTCGTCGGCGTTTGAACCTCGCTAAACTATGACACGCGTTCTTGGTCGTGGAAGAGACGGTGCCTCTCACTCTGCCGAACACCACAAACGGCATTAGGAGCAGCTTGTAGAGAAAGAAACGGTGAAAAAAGAGCATGCCGACTCGATGAAGGAAGACATATATGGTGTTATGATAAAATGGACCAGGTAATATTTTCTCTTTTAGAGCAACCACGGCGCATGTAAGACTAAAATTGGGCGTAGATACTACGAAGTCATCGAGGAAGACCGGCCAGATCTTCTGGTACATTCTATAAAGGAGGATATTATAACTATCTTATAATGGGTCCTAGATGCCTATCCTCGAGTCCGGAAGAGAAGTAGCCTCTATAAGTATCATAGGCTTTGGCGAATACTATACAGAGAATCTATTGGCTAGAGTCTACATACTAAGGTTATGAAGGAACTTAATAATATATGTTTAGAACGTTCTTTGATAAAGATATTTTTCCTAGCTTAATTTAGTATATCGACGGTTCCTTAATACGCAAGTATCTACTTGACACGAATACACGGGAAAAGCCGGTCATGAACATAGACGACATCTTTCTTATCCTGAATCACTATTAGGTCGTAGATTTCTTAGTTTTCCCGGACGAACGGCAGCGTTTACAGCTTGAATTCCTACTCCTCTTCTCCGCATACAGAGCCACGAGGCAAGGAGCGTTGGTCTATAGCGCGACAGATAGAAAGAAGCAAAGGGAGCACTACATTGGATGGGAGAACGATGGGTCTGAGGAAGATGAAAGGATGGACTACACTGCTGAGGAAGTAAAGACCCTTTTACTACGAGGACGTCACCCTCTTGCTCCTCCCTAACCCACAGCCTGCCGACTGGGATGTCCTCGTCATGGAGGTTACGCTTAAATACACGAAAGGCTGGAAGAAGAAGCCAAAGCCGTAAGCTAAATTACCCTCCTCTCCTCTCCTGTATCAGACGCTGAGAGGTTCACAGAATGACATACGTCCTCACCGAAGTTAATAACCTCTTTAATCCGGTTGTGCTTATACTCGCTATCGCGGGTTTGGCAATGCTTTTAACCCAAGTTCTAATCTGTAGAAGATATCTTCCGTACTCACGTTCGGACACCACGCAACAGTCTAGAGCTGAAATAGAAGCCAGAGAAACTAAAGGTCCCAATATTTCGCTAAGGTGAAGCGTCACCCACTGGTATTATAATATCCGATTTTAAAGCCCTTCGCTACTACACCTACCTCGACTATCTTTAACGTCTAGAGCGCGCGGCGGGATTTATACAAATCTTAGATGCATATATAGTACACCGAGCCGGCGAGGCTGTTGATTGTAAGTGGTACCTTGTAGATGTACTATAAGTAGTCAATGTTAACTTATCTTAGCCGTTGCAACCCAAGCCCAGCTTCAATAGGTTATAGGTCACAGAGATGCCGGGATATATCATATATACATCGACCAGCGAGTGCAGTGCGACGTGCAAGCCGCGTTTCTAGGGAGACTATCGTCTACTGCCCTTTTTTAAGGCGGCTACGCAAATAAGCCGTTACGTTAACCCCCGCGCCCCGACTTAACTCTCTTCCGGCGACCTTAACGCTCTCAAAATTAGCCCTAAAGTCGTACGGCTACGACAGCTACGCGATCATCTCTCGAAAGAAGATATGATGATTGATGATGATAATGGTGGTGGTGATGGTGATGTGTTTATAGTCCGTCCAGCCGTCGAAGAAAGACGTAGGGATAGGTTCCTTATTTAGCTACAGCGCTATCTACAGTCTCGGTTGCCGATCTCCCGCAATTCCAAAGATAGATGTGCAGCCGCGCGCTTTGAGTGTCTGATTCCACAATACGTACCAATCATCGCTAGCACCGTGTTTTGCTGGTTTCCTGGTTCTTGGCTTCCGTTCCCTTGTGGGCCTGCGTCCCCTGCCGGATCTTGCTCTTGACTCGGCCCGTCTGTCTCCGCTTCCCGTGCGGGATTGCTGCGTGTGCGGGTGATCGGCTGCTGCCTGGCGAGACCCGTACGCGCCAGATTCCCTTGTGCCTGTTTGTCTCGTGCGGGATCTTTTCCTTTGGGGCTCTTGAGGCACTGCTGCGCGTGATCATTCCTTGTCCTTGCGGCGCTTCTTCCCGTGCGGCCTTTCTGCCCTTGGGGCCATAAACCCTGTGGGACCTGAGGTCCGTAACACCAATGGTGAACAGGCACAAGTAGCGGTAGACGTCACTACTTCCACCTCGGCTTCTTGAAACCCTGAGAGATAGACGTATCGGGAGTCATAGCTTCAACAGGAGCAACACTTGACCCCCCGTCTCGACCAGCGACCGATGCCGACCCCTCCGACTGCGTAAAGTGATGACCCTCCAGGTCTTGCGAGAGGCCGGTCTGGCTCGAGAACTGCAGTTCAGACTGTGCGATGTCGAAATTAACGCCGTCAGGGATATCGTCGATCGCCGAGCAGATGCGCTTAAAGTGGTCGGGCATCCAATTATCGTAGACGTTCTTAGTAAACTTATAAGCCGTCCACTTATCCTTACCATCTATAACCGTAAAGTCGAATTTATGAATTAAATGGCGGTAGTACTTCGTATCCTTCCCGTCTATCACAGGGTAGTGCCCGTAGATACGGACATTACTGTGGTCATGCGAGATAGAGAAGGCTAGGATCTCGCGGTCAATCTCCTGCTCGCGCTTCGCTAACCGGAACAGCTCTACGACGGCCCGCACTGCGAGCGTCGCGCTGTGCACGTTCTGCCGGTCCGCGATATCGAGCGCCCCGCCGCACTTGACCTCGCAGGTGAGGAAGGGGAAGTACATGAAGTACGTGGCCTTGAACACAGACAGATCTAGAAGCTCTCCAAGCCAGGGCTTGAGCACATCCATTTGCTTTGGTGTGAAGGCGGACCAGATGAATCCGACTGCGTAGTCCGGACTGGGCTGAGTATCAATCAAAAACATGGACTCAGTCCACATCTCGCTAACGGTTTCCACGAGGTTGTCAAGCTTCTTGTTTCCGTATAAAGCTAGAGTCTCTGCAGATGGAACGATCAGCCGAGATATATCTTGAACAACCTTCGCCTCCTTTCTGTTCCGTATCTTGCGGCAGGTCCGTTCGAAAATTTCGTCGTTGAACAACGAATCGCGTGGAGTGGTTTGTTCAGCTGCAAGCAGGCGGCCGCAAAGGTCTTTGCTCGCTTTCGAAATTCCTAGATCGGAATCATCCATGTAAATACCCTTCGTACTAAGGAGAATCTCGTATCCTGCATGCCGATAAGAAGCACGCTTGGCCTCCTTTTGCTTCTCATCGGACGGTGTAACATCGCTAGGCGTACGGGATGTTCTGGACAACGTTCGACGGAGGGTCGAATCAGACTTCTTCCTCGTGAGTGGGTTACTCATGATCACGTTCGACTCGAAATATGTCCGTGGCCAGTGTAGGTGTTCCCGCCAGTAGTCAATAGGATCGTTGCTATCCACGTCGCTGCCCGCCGTTTCCGTATACGCGTCCTCCGCCGTGGTAGAAGTCGGCCGCTGCCGCTTTTGTGTTGGTTGATCCGATGTGTCCACCTCGTAAGAACGTCTGCGCTTCTGGCCCGTGGGGTGTGGGGTCGTCAACGGCGGCAGCTACAACCCCATAAGCTTAGTGCACCATACGGCCAAGGAGGGGAGACTCACTAGACTGCTAGGACCGCTATTCTCGGGCGCAGGAAGTAGACTTTGGATCAGCTGATGCGTGCGACCCTGCTGAAGGCGTGCGCTCCTTCGGAGAGGTCTTGTTTCTTTCCTGATTCCTTGGGGTCGCTCTCCTACGAAACGATCAGCCAACGTACAAGACGACCTGCATAATAACGTACCTCGAGCGAGCGATGTTGAGCGACAGCTGAAGAGACTTGTGCGAACCATGTTGATAAGGAGTGAGAAGAGGCGAGCTTTATGTAGAGAGTAAGCGGAGTTGGCGGAGTTGTAGAGGTGGATGACGAAGCGCTGTGACGGAGGCATTGATCGCACGGATGCCGCTCGGCGAATATCCGGCTAAACCGCCAGCAGTCCGACAATGAGTCATGTGTTTCAGCCTTGCGCCCGGTCCAAAACGTTGCGTTCGTCGAAGCGCTTACATGGGCGATTCCACTATTCATTCGTTGCCCTCGAACACAGAGCAACCAATACGCGACCAACCAAAACGCGCCCAGGGCTAGATCGAATACTATTCATAGTACGCGCCCGAACAGCAAGTCGCTACCTTCGCCGAACGTTGCACTGAGAATTTCTCGGCCTTCGACCAGCCTAATATCTGCGCCAGAGAGCCCCGCCAGAGCTGAGACCTTATGCGCTCGAGCTTAGAGCGAAGTGCCAATTTTCGGGGCATGATCACTAGAAATCTATCGGCTCGTATGTCCCGTAGCTAGCTCTAAATAGCATTGCCCGGCTTCCAGGGCCCTGTGGATCGAATCTAGGGAATAGATAAGTTGACTGGTGGTTGCACCCTAGTTGCTAATAGCAGATGCGCGATAACAGCAAACCGACGGAGCGCTTCTATCCGCGTCGCTGTGCTAGGAAGGAGGAACTCACCTTCAATCTGGTGATATTAGCGGTGATCTATGGCTTACCGTTACGTACTGTACATTTATTGCCGTTTAGTACTTATCATCGCCCGGCGCTCTTATACCAATCATATAAATCAAACAGCAATAAATAGATCGCGTAATATTACGGGAAGAAAACTAAGACTTAATAATTTGCAATAACGGGAAAGCGCTAGACTATAGAGTCATTTACTCTTCTCGTTAATCCTACTCGATATCCGTTACACAGCTCTCTTAATCTTAGCCATTCTATCTGGTCCTCCCTCCTATACAACTACCGGCCGTATCTCTATCAGCCATTGCCTAAAGGTAAAGCTGGTAGAAAGCAAAATCAGCATCTTAGTTGCGCCGAGCGAGGTAACCATGAAGACCTATTGCATTTGTCACGAACCATATTCTGATAGACATTGCCTAAGCCAATTCTAGAAATCCATTAAAGCTTTGACGGGCATGGGGTTCGAATCGACGAATATTGCTGTAACTTCGCAGGTCCCGTCCATATTGATAACATGCAAGGGAGCAGAGTTGGTTTGTTCAATCTTTGTGCAGGTGAGCTCAAGCGTAGAACGAAAGGGAAATGCTGAAAGCAGAATAGTAAGATGTTGATTACTCGGGTGAGACTGAATCATATCTCTTGGCACTGCACATGCTCACCACAGCAATCCCCGGCGCCAGCGATGATGGTCGCAAATCCATGTCCAGGAAATTTAGCTATAAAAATTCCCACGAGATGCACAGGTGCTATCACTAGAATAGTCACCCATACATCATTTTATGAAAATTCCTGTCGTACTTTCTCTTTGAGGATATCAAGATTGGGGCACCTATCGCCCATGCGCGCGTCGATCTTGTGAGTAGCTAATTCGCCATCTTCGCCTCGGCGAACCCCGTAGCACAGAGTCAGAGACGGCCCGACAGATCCCGATACCCCGCCTAAGATGCCCCACTTCGTCACTCCCCACCTTGACGTCTACACTCCTAACTCTCGCAGCTGGTGTAGCCAACGTCTGCCTACGCCTACGTTCAACCCCCTCCGATGTCTTCTAATTCGCCAGCATATTCACGTGAATACGAACAAGACCTAGGAGCTGATGCGTCGGTCATATTATCGCGCCTAGCGGAAGCTGTTGAGGGACAGTGGGTTCCCAGCGATCAAGGATACGACACAGTGAGGATTGATGATGCAGTTCGGCAGCAGGTGAAGGATCTCAAAGATTGTTGCCCGGTAGGATATATTTTCAAACTGTCGAAGTGGCAGGGACTAAAGACGGTAGTACTTGCAATGGAGCAGATTTCGCCTTGTTCGATTTCGAAACGTGACACAATACTCCCCCCCAGCGCCGACATATTTCGTTCCAATCAAGGTGGAGGCCGGCACCGACGCGAGGATTATTCCGATAGAGGCGGAGACTGGTACCGATGCGACAAATTCAGGCAAAGCTTTCGTGGTTGGAAAAAGGATCTGGGTCACAAAGGCAGCAATGATTACACCCTCGGTGGAGGCTATTATGTTCCAGTAGCAGAGAATTCCGGTTGCCACACGTCCCACAAATCGAGATCTTCATTCAAGTAACAGATGATACTCTGCGCTGCAGTATTTCTCTGTGGGTGGAGTAGTGGCTCTTGTCCCACATTACCAGCGTTGGTAGTCTCCGCCGGATACTGCATTGCATAAGATTGACCGAAGGTCCCCGTTGCATACTGGCTGTTGAAGTTCTGAAGGACACCACTGTAGTCAGTGGTTCGCGGCGGTTCGTCGGCTGGATCGTTGCTTTGAAGGTGCATATTGTGAGTCAGGGCCGGTGGCAGTGTCTGTTGCGCATGTTGGACATGCAACCCTGGGACGTTCTCTGCTTGGGGATTGCTGAGATCGTTCATGTTTGCTGTGTAAATAAGTATGCAGCTTCAACTAGCACATAGTGGACACACACCAATAGCATCTGACATGGCTGCTTCGGCTAATATATCTAGCGTCTGGGATCCTTGAAGCAGTCGGGTCGCAGGCTGTGTCTGCGATTGGGAATGAGCTAGCCACCGTGAGCACATTCATCTATGGATAGCAATACATGACTAACATTCATACAACTCTTGGCATCGCGTGAACCATTGCATCCTATCTCTCAAAGCCTGGCATAGTACTGGTTCTTGTGCTTCAAGGTGCTCGACGAGGCTGGATATGTTACTCTCGTTGATGTTTCGGTATGTGGTCCACGTGAATGCTGAAACGGTTGAAATGGAGGGAAGTCTTGCCTGGTTGGCAATACATAAGAGCTTGCGCCCACGTGCGACAGCGTTTTCAACGGTCGTTCTGCTGTCGAAGTGGTACTGTGCAGAGAAAGCCTTAACGCTTCGCTGTGGTCTTGCAAGGCGTGCTCGTGGTTGCTGCCAGGCGAAGAACTGCTGTGTTAGACTCAGCGTCGCTAAGACTCGTCGAAATTGGCCCTGGGGGGTTTTGTCACGCTTGCCCTCTGCGTATTCGATGTCGAGAATCCGTCTGTCCGCCATCGTCCAGTGACGATTTCCCATGACCGAGTCGCTGATCGATCTCTCCATATGGGCAAGGATGTTACCCCTCATTTTCCGCACTGAAGAGATTAACTTTTGCACATCCTTCGGTGCATCTTCAAGTTGGAGAGGTTCTGAACATGCAGTCCCGGGACTGTTATCGGTTACATCCAATCCGCCTCCTATCGTGGCTCTGTCGCATGGCGGTGTTGCAGGTGGTGCGCTGGGAGCTCTGTCATTCGCTGGTGGTGCAGGCGATGTGCCATCTTCTGCCGCGAATCCTGCACTTGAGGGTGTTGCAGGCAGTACAAATGGTGCAGGTGCTGTACGGTCCGTGGGTGATGAGGTCGTAGATTCGTTCTCGGTCGCAAAGTCGTTGTCGTCTGGACCTGAATCTTCTGGTGTATGTCCGTAACCACTTTTGTCAAGGCCATTGAGATACGAGCGATCGACGAGTGAGAGTTTGGTAAACCTGTGAACAATGACTTTGATATCGGCGATGAAGTTCTGTAGCTCTTCTTCGGGTGCGAACTTCAAGATAGAAAACGCTTTGCCAATGCTGGTGCATTCGTCCATGTTGGCATGAACAGTATATGAAAGGAGTTGGAACGCGTACAATGAAGTGTTTGTGAGGTTACAATAGGGCGAGATTCAAAAAGAGGGGAGACGCCTTTAAAGTATAGCGACGAAAATGCTCTCCAGTGATGAGGGGACGACTTGCAGGAACGAATCCCGGGATTCGTTTCTCGTGCTCTAGTTGGGCCAGCATGACATGCGGCAGGGGCATTTGCCTCGGATCCAGTAATCCCGGCAACGTAGGTCTCCCTAGCGTCACGTTGCAAAGCAGAACGACAGGCCGCTTTCTCGCCAGGTTTATGCGACCGGCTTAGGCACCGCCCTCCTGAGATTAAGCTTAGAAAGTCGAGCTGAAAGGTGAGTCGCAGCAATGCAGCGAGGATTCCTGTCGCTTTTGAACCCCACGAGTGGCGCGTGGCAAGATGACGCCCCTAGTGCAAACTAGGAAGCTGCTCGATCATCTAGCTGAATTGCACCATCAATTTCGCCCGAAGCCTGATTTAGCATGCAATATATAAGACACCATCACTTTAACGAAGCACTCGTGTCAGACGCATTGAACGTCATTCTACTATTACACACAATTCACCTCTCTCTACCCTAAGTCATGTCTTCGTCAGAGACCGGGAATCCAACTTCAAACACCGGAAACGCACAACAAACTCAACAAAACCAGGCGAACTCCGGATCTAAGAGGGAGCCGAAGCCCACCGATCAATTAGATCAGGCAGTTCGGGAAAACAACCCAAATCTCGAAGCTGTGCTCAAGTCGGGGCAGAACTCCAAGAGCAAAAGAGAGGGTCGTGATAAGAATCTTGTAAGTAACAGTATAGACAGTTCGCTTGGCAGGCATGTGGTAACGAGATGTAGCGCAGGCAGCATGCATCCGAGACGGAGCATGTGTGATTGTATCGCCCGGTCGACGGAGGTTTCGGTCTGTTGCCGGCAAACCATGTCCAAGGCAGTGTCGGTCTTTGAAACTGGCCTCTAGCCTGACGAGTACTCTTTACAATCTTTGCAGTAGATGGTATACTCTCGGCTGTTGTTAAATGATATTGTTCTCTTCTATCGTTGTTCACATAAAACTTCCAGAGCGTAGGATAACTGGTGGAGATGCCAACCTATATTCAATGCAAAGCTGTATTCTTCCGATCACAAGCACTCCCAGCGGCAAAGAGATTATGGAAGGGAAAAGCCATGCGCTTCTTATTCACGATGGAAGAGACAGGTCCTTTCCATAACGATATGTTGGTTTTTACGCCAACCGTAAAGGTTGTTGCCGCTCTTATTTTACGCACCATACGTAATGCCATCTGTAGTGTTTTCCGACGCAAAGAAGAAATTTATTAGAGTGCTAGATGGCCATGTAAAGAAACGTCATCATGCTCTCTCATTCAAAACGCCAATGGTGGATGACAACATAAAAGCCAATGGCATGACTGTCAAGCATCAGCATCTGTAGGACTATATAAGGCCACTAGCCAGCACTGCAAAACAGTGCGGCGTCGTACTTTTTCAGTCCAACAGCATCCCACTGCTATACAGTGAAGATTTAGTGGGGTAGTGATGATTCTGCGCTAGTATCTTAAAGGGTTAGCGCGGTGTCTGCTACGCATTCAAAAACGGCCCCGACCGTGACAACAACCTCTTACACCTTGAAAACCCCCCTCGACCACATTGTCATCGTCTCATCTTCGTCGCGAACGCCAACTAATAATGCGGGTAAATTTGTATGCACTGGATGCCCAAGATGCTGTTGAAAAGCAATGGCAACATCTCCTTGCAGAAGCTGTCCGTAGGGATGATGATCGACCGTCCAAGATCGAGTTGCTCGCATCTTCTCATCGCGATGGCAAAGGCTGCAAAGTTATCCAGAGAATCCAGGGAGCATTCAACCACTGCCTTCGGATTCGATTTGATGATGACGGTGAGCAATGGATGCTCCGCTTCCCCGTGCCTGGCAGCACGATGGACCCAGTGTGCAAGGCCCAGGCTGAGCTTGCCACAATGCACTTCATCCGAGAGAGAACCAAGATCCCTATCCCAGCCGTTCTTGCCTCTGGTGAAGCTGCAGGCGACCTTGCTGGTCTAGGACCCTATATTATCATGGAGTTTGTCCAAGGTCAACCCTTGGATAAGCTCATCTTGGACGAGAAGGGCAAGCTTCGACAAGACATCGAAGAGACGAAAGTGCGAGCCATTTATCGACAGCTTGCGAGGATCTATCTAGAGCTCTCCGCTCATACCTTTGACAAAATAGGTGTCTTATCGATGACTGGCTCCGGGTCCTGCCGTGCATGGCATATTGAGCGCGGGCCCATCACCTTCAAGTCGAACGAAATCAAGAGGATGGGAGGGGTGGAAACCAAAGGTAAGATTTTCCACAAGTGGAAAACCACCGGCTAAAACGGGTGTCAAGATTTCTCGAAAACCACGTACCATTCAACCGAATGCTACCTCAATGCTCTGATCGATCAAAGCTTAAATCATCTACGGGAGAACCCCATGGCTAGTAAAGATGAAGAAGATGCGCGAAGTGACTACAGAGCCATTTGCGTGCTGGAGTCTACAATATCGTCGCGACACACCAAGGATGATGAAAGCGATCCAGGATACCTCCTCTTCCTCGACGACCTACGATTTGGGAATATTCTTGTGGATGACGACTATAATTTCCGCGCTGTCATTGACTGGGAATTCTGCTATGCCGCTCCGAGAAGCTTTCTCACATCTCCTCCTGAGTGGATTATAGGTGTAGAGCCGTTTGAATGGGACAAGGATGATCTCCACGAATTTGACCGACGTCTGGAAGTCTTCCTGGAAATTTTGAGAGAAGAAGAAGGCGCCGGTCAATACACGAATGATCTCTCAGACTCCATGAAGAATCATCGAGCCGACGGGACTTTTTGGTTGAATCTTGCAGCCCGCGAGCCGTTCGCACTCAAATCAATCATGCAGCACTTCTCGGACCTTGAGCCCTTTCGCGATTGCCCTTCACCAAATGACCTGGATGATTTCGGCAAACTCAAAATGAGTCAGCGCCATCGGTTCCTGATGGAGCATCAGTCTTGAACACGTTCGACACCCCTGTCAGAGTTGGTGGCAGGATCACCGGCGAAAACAGAATGTATTCTATTCCCTCGACCTCCAGTGGCAACCAAGATCTCTACTTCTATTGCCTGTGTATAGCCTACCTCCTTTACCTATTCTTCTTTTTCCTTTTCCGCCGCAGAAAATCCCCGAGAGCATCCGAGTAAGGCCGCTTTGGAGGCGGTGTTGAGCCTCCCACTTGGCTCAATGATCGCTTGCGCGAGACGTTCTTGCTGCTGCTCTGCCCAAACTCTCCTTTCTGCTACCCAAGACCCGCAGAGATATTTTTTTTTTTACCAGGAAACATGATGGGAGTTTTTTAAGCTGCCTCGGGATGCTGAAGCTAAAGATTCCAGCGGCTGCGTGGACACCTCGAGCTCAGATTCTCCTCATCGCTGGTCCAAAGCCCACAGGTATCTCTTGTGCTACTTTAAGATGCTAAGGAGGCCGAGATAATTTACGTAGATTTTGAAATTCTAAAGTCTGGACTAGCAGGTACGCCGTGCACCATCACCTCATACGTCTGCGCCACGGTTCGCGCTGTAGCACCAAAACTCTCCATCCAGCTGTGAGCTCCTTCCTGTAGTATCGCCATAAGTTGTGAGCTGCCCCGCCGCGAATACCTAGCTCTTGTTCATTGCGGGTTCCGTCTGCGACTTCAGGGCGCGGTTGATGCGTTCTTAGAGCTGTATTAGGGGCTGCGAGCAGAGGTGGCTGATCAACTGAGGGCCTGTAAGCTTGATCAACGATTCTCGATGATTCTCATTTAGGCTTGGTGCAAGATTGGGCCGCATCTGCAGACTTTGCTATGTGTTTCGCTGGGTATGTCAGGACCTCAAGGCACTGACCAAGAAGTGGACCGCCGGGTAGTTACCCAGCGGCCTCCCAGATCAGGAAGGAACCAGAATAACTAGTATTCCGCCGGCTTATCTATTTATTTATTTATTTATTCCACGTAAATGAGCCGCTTATCCTAGACAGGAGGGCAGCCTAAACCTGAGGCGCATTTCCCGTCAAAAATTCTACATAGATAAGGTTGATAAAGTCCGATCTCGGCCTGAATAAATAGAAGAAAGGCTCAGTCATAATTAGCAAAGATCTTACTAGCCTCCTGAAATTCCCTTCGAATAGTTTCAGCTCTCTTGTCCGACCTGACACTAATAACACAGCCATAATCCTGGACGCACTGCAAGAACCCGATGCTCGACTCAATCTTGCCATCGTCATCCCTTCTCTTCCGAAAATTGAACGCCCACAGTAGCTTTGCCATGGCGACGAAGAGGTTGCGTTCGGCCAAGTGGATTCCTGGACATACGCGACGACCAGCGCCGTACCCGAAGTGGTCACGACCGGGTCCGTCGCTCGTGTAGTGGGACGCCAACTTCGGGTGGGATTTGAAGCGCTCCGGCATGAAGTCCTCGGGCTTCTCCCACCGACGTTCGTCGTGATGCATGGCCCAAACGTTGAGTACAACCGTTGAGCCCTTGGGTATGAAATGGCCACCGATCCAGTCATCTATTTGGAGTCAGCAGAAGCTTGGACTGGGAATATTGCATATGCTACCTTCAGCAACCGCGTGCGACACACCCAGTGGACTGACGGGGCGCCAGCGGTGGCTTTCCTTTATCATCATGTTGATGTACGGAAGCTGGTCGAAGTCCTTCCACGTCGGAGATCTGTCTTCACCAATGACCGAATCGATCTCGGCTTGGGCCCTTTGTGGCAAGTCAGCGCAGCGTAGTAAGTTGGGGCATCAGTACGCACTTCTTCTGGACTTCCGGAAACTCGATCATCGCTCGGACCATCGCGAGGATTAGAGAAGAGGAGGTATCCGAGCCGCCCTCCATGAGTACGCCGCCGAGGAAGTGTAGCTGGCTTGGGGTGAGGCCATTCTTTTCGTTCTGATCCAAGACCTGGTCCATGAAAGACCCTCGGTTGATACCCCGCTCGCGCCGCTGTTGAACTTGATCGAGGACTTCGGTGTAGAGGCCGGTCATCAGCTCGCCGACACGGATGGCGCGTGATTTCCACCGCCCAAGCAATCTTTCAGGAATGAGCTTGAGCAGTGGAAAAGAGTCAACAGGCGGAGTCGCCCCAAGCTCCAAAATCTCGCTCCACTCGTTCATGAGCGAGAAGAGGCGGACCATGTAGTCGCTCTGATGAGTCTTTGTCCTAATCCCAAAAACTTCAAGGTAGTCAATATACGCAATTCTGCGCGAAGGTATGCAAACTTACCGAGCGAGTTGGTGATGCTGTTGCTATAGCGCTTGGGATGCTCCATGTGATCCTGCGGAGATACCAGAAAGTCATGCATCAATTGAGTGGCCTCTGCGTTCTGGAGATGAATGTGGTCCTTTTCACACTTGGGCTCCATGAAGTATTGATGAATCAACTTTCTGATGCGTCTCCAATCTTCACCGTACTGCATTAGCAGTAGATGATCTCCCTGGGTGATGAGGTGCCCGACATAGGAGACCGGACGGTGGCTGTAGATGCTGCTTTTCCTGTCCAACAGCTCTTTGACCATCCGAGGGTCGGATATAACAAAAGTCGTGTTTGTGAAGCGTTTTAGCGTGTAGATCCCACCATATTTTTTCGCCCATTCGGTGAATCTGCAACCGTTAGTCTTGCACATGCTTCAGAATGCGACGGACACCTGCATGAAATGTGCATTGTTCTTAGGAATCAGGTGCTCATTACCCACAATAGGTAATGTGGGAGGACCTAAGGAGAACCGATGAGCAAGTTTACGACTACGGTCCAGACATGGGTAGACAGGGTACCTGGGGGCATTCCAGCATCCCGTTTTCCCAGCTTCAAAATCCGGTGCACCAGAAATGCAACCAGAGCAATGAGTGCCACATACGCGACACTGTGTGCTCTGTCGTAGATCATGGTGCGGGTGGTACACAGGCGCTTCTTGAGTACGTTGCGAAATGCGTGTAGTACCGCGGTACGGTCGAGACAGTGCAACCACAGCCTTTTGTTGGAAACAGTATTGATGAAGGCGATGAGTTTTGAATGGCAACTTAGACTCTGTAGCAGTACCTGCTGACCTGAGGAGCCTTAAGGTTGTGGAAGAACTTTAGCTTCTGTTCCAATAGCGCAGTTGCATCTATGCTAGTGCGTGGCAACGGTATTGCACCAATCCGAACTCAACTCTACCCTAGACTGGTCATGGTTCCGAAAATGCTTTGAAGTGTCCTGAAAAAATCCTGGCTTTTGGAGACACCCCTCTTGGAAATGGTTAGCATTGGCGCGTGGCTAGATTGTCGGACTGGTAAAATTTCCGGAACTCCTTTGCTGTTCCTCCTCAGAGCTCCGGTCTCTCCTTCTGGTATAAAGTGGGGCGTACCCGAAACAGGATTTCGTGAGGGCCTGGCAGTAGTAAGGTAGCAACGATCGGGATTGCTTGGTTGAACGCAGAGTGAGGTGCGTCGAGCGTGTCTCAAATCTGCCGAGAGCGTGGCCACGAATCAGTCGATTGCAGGAAGGTTCTTTCGGCAGCCGCGCGATGACGACAACGTCGAAACCTTACATGGTAGAAGACACATAGCGCGCGAGGAGCAGGAATGGCTCTCGCGGCATGACACTTGGTCACACCTCCCTTCTAAGAGAGCTACACTGCATAGGTGTTGGCTAACAGTTGGGACAGCGTTCGTGTTGCTCCGCCTGTTGGTCCCAAGATATCCCTCGCGCCGCCCTATACTCGCATGTGAACCCATAAACTTTTAGGAAGAGATCCAAACTGCAGAAATGGTGCCATACTATGAGCGTCTTCCCTCTCTCTGTCTCTCTCTCCCGATGTGCGCCACCTTATCGCGGTTTTCGCCGATCGTTAGAGGCTATTGGTACCCGAACAGGGAGTATCGTGCCATTGACCTTGCCTTATCGGATCGATGAACATGAACAATGTTTGATTGTACATGCTATTATGCAATTGAGCACTCATGGTCCCTGAATCTCACGTATTCTTTCCTTGTTGAGGCTAAGACGCGCATATACCATAGCAAGACGCTTCGGATGGTGCAGAAGTGGCGTTCCATTGGTCCGAAGGTACATTCGAGCCCCGTTCTACTCAGCAGTCCGCTGTCAAGATGGAGTTTTCGCAGCCGCTTCCGAGCGGACATGTTCCCCGGACACGGACGCCATGGCGCCCACTGCCAAATCAGGGACTGCCTGATTAGGTCAACATCCCGCCGCAACTTGGACAGGATCGTCGCGCTATCGTCGTGCAACCTCTCCAGCAGAAAGGAGCCCGAATGAGGATTCTTTCACTTGTCAGCTCGGAACCCTGCTGCTCCGAAGCTTTGGTATGGTTTCCAAGTAAGTGGGCTCAGGACATGGCTTGAAGAAACATAAAGTCGTCAGAAACTCCATTGGCAGACAGCAGTTCTCGACGATATCCAACGAGCCTCCTGGCTGCCACCAAACTCACAATGGCCGCCGTGACAGATAACGCCACCCCCTCCACCCCCTATACCCGGCCGTCGGGATTTTCCACCCCGGTCCTTCTGGACAGCCCAGGAAGTGAGCCCGGGGAGCTTGTGAGTAGAATCATCCGCTTATTGACGTGTTGGCAAGACTGACGCGGCCCAGATCGACTCCAACGATGTGGCGGTTGTTGGCATGGCCTGCCGCGTGGCGGGCGGAAACCACAGCCCGGAACAGCTGTGGGAATCCATCCTGGCGAAGCGCGATGCCTCGTCGGAAATCCCTTCGTGGCGTTGGGAGCCATACCAACACCGCGACGCGCGCAACATCAACGAGCTGAAGAAGACCACCAACCGTGGCTACTTCCTCGACGCGCTCGAAAATTTCGACCCCGCCTTCTTCGGCATCTCGCCGAAGGAGGCCGAGCAGATGGATCCGCAGCAACGCCTCTCTCTGGAAGTGGCGTGGGAGGCGCTCGAGAACGCCGGTATCGATCCGAAGTCATTGTCCGGCTCGGACACAGCAGTGTTCATGGGCGTGAATTCGGACGACTATGGTAAGCTGCTGCTCGAAGACCTGGTGAACGTCGACGCCTGGATGGGCATCGGCACCGCGTATTGCGGGGTGCCGAATCGTATCTCGTATCATCTGAATCTGATGGGTCCGAGTACGGCGGTGGACGCGGCGTGCGCCAGCTCGCTTGTGGCCATCCATCACGGCCGCCAGGCAATTTTGTCTGGAGAATCAAAGGTCGCCATCGCAGGAGGCGTGAACGCCCTCTGCGGTCCCGGCTTGACGCGAGTGCTGGACAAAGCTGGAGCCATCTCGCCGGATGGGTCGTGTCTGTCGTTCGACGATAGCGCTCACGGCTATGGACGAGGCGAGGGTGCCGCGGTCATCGTGCTGAAGAAGATGGGCAACGCGATACGAGACGGAGACAACATCATTGCCGTGCTCAAGGGCTCAGCCGTGGCACAGGATGGCAAGACGAACGGAATCATGGCACCCAACGCGAAGGCGCAGGAGCTCGTCGCCCGTCAGGCGCTGGAACAGGCGAAGGTCGCGCCCAGCACGGTCGACTATGTCGAGGCTCATGCTACGTCGACCCCTCTCGGCGATCCGACCGAAGTCAGCGCAATCTCGGCAGTCTACGGTAAGAACCGGTCCAAGCCGGTCTCGGTTGGCTCGGTCAAGCCGAACGTGGGCCATCTGGAGGCGGGTGCAGGAGCCGTGGGCTTCATCAAGGCCGTCATGGCCATCAACAAGGCGCAGTTCCCGCCTCAGGCCAACTTGAAGAAGCTCAACTCCAAGGTGGACTGGGAGAAGTCGGGCACGCGGGTTGTGCAGGAGGCGGCGGAGTGGCCGGAGCCGAGCAGCCATCGGCGTCGGGCCGCCATCTGCTCGTACGGATACGGGGGGACCGTGTCCCACGCCGTTATCGAGCAGTCCCCATTCGGCATCGCGGCGGAGAGGAGCGGCACCGTGCCCGGCCCGGTCCTTCTGGTGCTCTCGGCGATCCAGGAGAAACGGCTCGCCGGACAGGCCAGTACCCTGGCGGCGTGGCTTGCCGCTGCTGGCAAGAGCGAGGACCTGAGATCGGTCGCGAACACCCTGGCCCTCCGCCGCGCGCAGCACGACTACCGGGCCGCGTTCGTGGTGGAGAGCCACGAGCAGGCCGCGGAGGTGCTCAACGCGTTCGCCACGGGCAGCAAGCCCGAGTGGGCCTCTCAGGATGTTGCCCTCGGAGCCGGCGTGAAGAGGGACGTCGTCTGGGTGTTCTCCGGCCACGGCGCTCAGTGGGAAGACATGGGCAAAGAACTGATCGCCAAAAGCCGCGTCTTCCTCGAGGCTATCCAGCCGCTCGACCGCATCACTCGGGAAGAGGGCGGCTTCTCTGCCATCGAGGCGCTGAAGAGCGGCGACTTCGACGCGTCGGACCGGGTGCAAGTGCTGACGTACGTGGTGCAAGTCGGCCTGGCTGCCGTGCTCAGGAGCAAGGGAGTGCGACCGTCGGCGGTCATCGGGCACTCGGTCGGCGAGATCGCAGCCAGCGTGGTTGCGGGCGCCCTCACTGCCGAGGAAGGCGCCTTGGTGGTTACGCGCAGGGCCAAGCTGTACGCCAGGGTCAAGGGTCAGGGAGCCATGTTCATGGTGAGCCTCCCCTTCGACCAGGTCAAGAGCGAGCTGGGCGAAGGCGGCGACGTCGTTGCTGCAATCGCGTCCTCGCCCTCGTCCTGTGTCGTCAGCGGCAAGCTCGACGCCGCCGTGGCGTACGCTGAGAAGGTCAAGGCCCGTGGCGTCAAGGCGATGAAGGTAGCCACCGACATTGCTTTCCATTCGTCCGCGATGCTGAGCCCGCTCTCCGCGCCGCTGCGGGCGGCTCTGGCCTCCGACATCCACCCGCGCCCAGCCACCGTTCCCCTATACTCGACGTCGGATGCCAATCCTCGCTCGGCTGGCCTGCGCGATGCTGACTACTGGGTGCGGAACATGGTCAACCCGGTCCTCCTTGCGGGAGCCGTGAGTGCTGCCGTCGCGGACGGCTTCAGGCTGTTCCTGGAGGTCTCCAGCCACCCAATCGTCTCGCACTCGATCAACGAAACAATCCTGGACGCTGGGCTCGATGACGACGACTTCGCGGTCTTGCCCACGCTCCGGCGCAACAAGCCGGCCGAGGTGTGCGTGCTGCAGGCCGTGGGCGCGCTGTACGCGAAGGGCGCAGAAGTGGACTTTGGCAAGCAGCTGGGCCGCCAGTGGTCGCCGCGCGTACCTGGCACGCAGTGGGTGCACAAGCCCATCTGGAGGAAGGTCGAGACGGGCCCCCCAGCAGCGGCGGCCAGGCTCACCCACGACGTCGACAAGCACACCCTTCTCGGCCTCCGAAACCCAATCTCCGGCACCAACACGGTCCTGTACACGACGCAGCTGGACAGCAGCACCAAGCCGTTCCCCGGCAGCCACCCGCTGCACGGCACCGAGATCGTGCCCGCCGCCGTCTTGGTCAACACTTTCCACCACGCCACCAAGGCAGCCACCTTGTCCAACATCACTCTGCGCGTGCCCGTGGCCATCAACGCCCCTCGCGATGTCCAGGTCGTGGTCGCCGACGACACGGTCAAGATCACCTCGCGCCTGCAGCAGAGCAGTGAGTCCGAGGACCACTCCTGGGTCACCCACACCACCGGCCGCTGGAGCGCTGCCAGCGACAAGACTGGCCACGCGTTGCACATCGACATAGAGGCGGCCAAGAAGCGCATCAACGCCGTCCTGCCGTCCAACTTCTCCATCGACTACCTCGACAAGGTCGGCGTGTCCGCCATGGGCTTTCCGTGGGCCGTCACAGAGCACTATGGCAACCTGAAGGAGATGGTCGCTCACGTCGACGTCGCCCCTGATGTCCCGCCCGGCTCTGCGCTGCCGTGGGACGCCTCGTCGTGGGCCTCGATCCTCGACGCAGCCACTTCAGTGGGTTCGACCATCTTCTTCGACAATCCGAAACTGCGGATGCCCGCGCAGATCGAGCAGGTGCACTTCTTCACCGAGTACGGCACGCCGCCTCCCAAGACCGGGTACCTGTACGTGGAGGAGGCCTCGGAGCGTGGTGCCCCCGCCGTTCACGTCAGTGTCTGTAATGAAGACGGCCAGGTCCTTGTGAAGTTCCAGTCGATGCGCTTCTCCGAGATCGAGGGTACGCCGGGCGTGAGTGGCAGCGTCGAGAGCCTTGTCCACGCCCTCGCGTGGGTGCCCGCGACCTTCGCCAACAAGCCTGCGTCTTGGGAAGATGTCGTCCTCGTTTCCGACGACGAGACCATTCTCGCACGGTACGGCAAGCAGCTGAAGACCCAGGCCAAGAAGATCCTGCAGCTCTCGTCTGCAGCTGACATCGCCAACGCATCCATCGCTTCCAGCACCGCCGTTATCTACTGCCCCGGCCCCGTATCCTCGCTTGCGGACGTCCCGGCTAAGTCCGAGGCCTTTATCTCCGAGATTCTCACCCTAACCAAACATGTCGTGCGCAACGACTCGCTCAGCAACGCCAAGGTGTTCGTCCTCACCTCTGCCGTCGGCGCCGCCAATGGCCCAACGGCTCTCGCGCAAGCGCCGCTCCACGGCCTGGCCCGAATCATCGCGTCCGAGCACCCAGACCAGTGGGGCGCGCTGATCGACAACGACGACGCGGATGCGCCACTCCCGACGCTAGCGATGAAGTACGTGCGCGACCAGGACGTGATCCGCGTGGAGGACGGGCTGCCGCGGGTAGCGCGCCTCCAGCCACTTCCCCGCGAGCGGCTCTACACCCCGGAGGAGGCGGCTGCCCGCACCCTGCTCCCCAAGCCCGAAGGCACCTACCTCATCACGGGCGGCCTGGGCGCGCTGGGCCTCGAGGTCGCGGGCTGGCTGGTCGAGAAGGGCGCGCGCCGCCTCGTGCTGCTGTCTCGGCGCGGCCTGCCGCCGCGCGGGCAGTGGGAGCGCCTGGCCAAGGACGACGCGCTCGGACGGGCCGTCGCCAGGATCCAGGAGCTGGAGCGGGCGGGCGCGACGGTGCACGCCGTGCCGCTCGACATTGGCGCCGCGGATGCGCCCGCCCGGCTGCACGATGCACTCGGCCGCCTGGCGCTCCCGCCCGTGCTGGGCGTCGTGCACGCGGCAGGCACGCTGGAGGACCAGCTCGTGCTCGACACGACGCCTGACTCGTTCTCGCGCGTGCTCAAGCCCAAGGTGTCGGGCGCACTCGCCCTCAACGCCGTCTTCCCTCCGGCCACGCTCGACTGGTTCGTCCTGTTCAGCTCGTGCGGCCAGCTGTTCGGCTTCCCCGGCCAGAGCAGCTACGCGTCCGGCAACGCCTTCCTCGACGCGCTGGCCGCTCACCGCCGCCGGCAGGGCGACAACGCCATCGCCTTCCAGTGGACCAGCTGGCGCGGTCTCGGCATGGCGGCCAGCACCGACTTCATCAACGCCGAGCTCGAGAGCAAGGGCATCACGGACATCACGGTGGAGGAGGGCTTCCGGGCGTGGGAGCACGTGGCCAAGTACGACATGGACCACGCCGTTGTCCTGCGCAGCCTGGCCTTCGACGAGGGCGAGCCGCTGCCCGTGCCGATCCTGGAGGACATTGCCGTGCGCCGGCTCGGGTCGTCGTCGTCGCCGACCTCAGCGGCCGCGGACGCGGAGGCTCGCGCCGATGCGGCCAGCGGAATGCCGTCCGGCGGGCCCGAGCTCAAGGCCTGGCTGGACAACAAGATCCGGGAAATCATCGCGGGCGTGCTCATGCTTGGCGGACCGGACGAGGTGGACGGGCGCGCTGCCATCGCCGACCTGGGCGTCGACAGCGTCATGACGGTGACGCTGCGCCGGAACCTGCAGAGCGCCTTGAAGGTCAAGGTCCCGCCGACGCTCACCTGGAGTCACCCGACGGCCAACCACCTCGTGGCTTGGTTCGCCGAGAAGTTGGCCGCCAAATGAAGGGGCTCGTGTCTGCTTGCTCGTTTCCCAATTCGCGGGAAATGTGGAGATTTAGAAAGCTTTCTATAGGTTGGGCATATTGGTGTTTGAGATATTCTAGACGTGGTTACCTGCTTGTTACAGTATTGAAATTGAACATCATTGAATTTTTGGCGAAAGTGTTCTCGTTTGCTTTTCGCTACGTTGTGCCCCGCCGAGAGCGCTAGCTGCAGTTGCAAGATGGTCTCATTGCCTATGAGATCTGGGTTGACCAAAGGTTGATCTTGAGACTTATTCCTCCGGCGTCGCTATTTGGCACATGTGGCATTATAAGTAATAAACTCAGGTCGGACCAGGGTAAGCGGAAACGAACAGTTTCTACATCGCCCCTTGCGAACAAAAAGAGATCTCTTTTGGTTGACCGATAATTATTCCTATATGATCTATCCTGCCAGGTCATGAAAGGCTACGATATTAGTTTGCAATTGCTTATGTGGTAAGACATGAAGCCGGTGAGCCATTCGATTCGATGTGCCGTCCCTAGAACAGCGTCCCGCGGCGGATGTAGAGGGATTAATGCCGAATGTGCACTACACTGATTCGGCAGCATAGAAGAATCGGTCCCGCGTGTCCTTCCGGCCCACCCATAGATGATTGCCAAGTATCTATTGCTTTTGAAATCCGAGCTGTTTGCCTACTTTCGCTCGGGCTGCCGGCTTTGTAAGCTCCCGAAACAGCCGCGACACTAGTGTGGTGCAGTTCTGGAGGGTCCGGGCAACATGGAGGAAGCACTTGCCATTCACGGAACTCCGAGAAAACCTCCGGAAGCCTGTGCATCTGCAGCAGCACTATCAGCACATGCGTGGAAAAAAAAAAAAAAAAGGGCACGACCCAGCCTGGCGGATTGACTAGCTACATCCAGGTCTTCTCATGAACTCCGAAGCCGCCCACTCTGTCTATTTCAGGGGAATTGATAGTGTCGTCTATGCGACAAACCCTAGCAAAGCATTGACAAAGGCAAAGCGGGTCACCTCGGAGTTCGTGATTTACTCTCGTGGTAGCCTTCTTCGACTGCGGCGCTGGGCAAAACGCGCCAAAAGGAGTCAACATCTGGATTGGAACAGGACTTCGACGCAGCGTATCGCCAGATGGTCGTACGACGGACAGAAGACAACGTGTCATACGGCCGGCTGGAGAAGGCGTAAATCGAGCAGAGCTTGCAGCATAAAATCTGCGTGTTGTGGACGAGCAAGTTCGCCAGTGCCAGACTAGCCAAGCCACGCGCGCCCGCTGCAATTTGAAGACAGAATGCCGCTCATTCACCACTTCGTCCCTTATCACGAGTCTGCCGGCCAGAACACGACCACAAAGTCCGTGCAAGTCCGACGCGGCCTCGGCTCAGGCGAAACCATTGGCGGAGAATTGCTGATCAGCGTTTGCGTGCTACAGATTCGGCGGGCTGCTGAAGACGGAGTTCCTCGAGCCGCCACCCGGGCGATGCTTCCAGTTCCGCCAGACATACCGCCACGACGTCGAGGGCCCCTGCTCCGAGACTCTGCGTAAGCTGATCGACAGCCCGCTGAGGCCCAAGGGTCCGTATCCACACCTGCACAAGTACCAGACCGAGTACTTTCGCGTCGAGTCCGGCATCCTGGGCATCCAGGTGGAGGGGGAGTATCGCAAGTACACGCCGGCTGATGGCGAGTTCACCGTCAACGCCGGCACGATCCACCAGTTCCGCATCGATCCCGACTCGCCGGAGGAGATGACGGTCATCCTGTCGGCCTCGGACGCCGGCATGGATCGCCAGCTCGACCGCGTCTACTTCGAAAACTGGTACGGCTACTGGCATGACTGCATGCTCCACGAGGGCGGGAAGATGAACCTATTCCAGTACCTGGCTGTACGTAATGTCCCTTCTCCTCGAACCTTCCCTCCCGTGTCCCGTCGTATAGCTTCTGCAGCCGCCCCACCCGTCCACCTCTCCCAGCTCCGCCCCCCACCATCCGTGTTGTTTCCTATTGTGGCGGCTCGTATAGCGTACACGGCTGAGCCAGCGTTTGGCAGATTCATGACGGAGGCGACGTCTACACGTTACCGCCGAAGTGGGTTCCTTTCCGCAAGTTCTTCGCCTACTGGGGCACCATCGTCCTCGGGCGGTGGATCGGCGGGCTTCTGGGCTACAGGCCGTACTTCAAGGAGTACACGACCGACTGGGACTACGCGGTGGCCAAGATGAAGGGTTCCTGGTTCCAGCGGCACCTGGTCGACGAGTCGTACAGCAAGGCCTTGTCGTGGGAGGACCAAGTTGCGGTGGACAGAGCGACGGTCGACAAGAACGCCGCGGCACAGAGGTTCAAGGATGCGGCGGCCCGCAAGGTTAACGGCTCGTCTCGTGAGGAGTTGTAGATCGATCGGGTGGGTAGCGGAAGTAAAAAGAAAAAAAAAAAAAAAGAAGAGACACAGGTCAGCAGCTCTCGAGTGTACGGCCGCACAGCGGTTAGAAGACGCAGACAGCTCGTGTGTTCGGTTCGATTTAGCACGGCCTGAAGGATCTTAGCTAGACTTTGCAATCACACCTTTCCAGATTCAAGATAGGCTTGGTGCCTGGCCGGGTGTAGATCGGCAGTGATTTGCATGATGAGATGGAGCGTGAACCTAGTGGAAAAGCTTAGAAACCGAGCGCTAGCTGCCGGGTCGCATGAACATGGACCATCTATGTCCCGTGCAGCGGGCGGGAGGTTCCATGCTTGCAAGATGCAGCAGGCGCTTAGGCGGCCTGTTGATAAGGCGACAGTGGATGGCGCGAGAGAAGACGCTCGTCTCGCATCCGCATAGACTGCTTTCGGGGAGGGGGAGGGGCGTTGTGAAGGGGGCTGGCATGGCGGGAACAGGCGCTGCGGGATCCGATAGGCGATGGCGGTCGCGCCGCACGGGGCCTGACTCGCTCGGTCCCCACCCAGGCCCGACGGCGATAGAAGAAGTATAGGCACACGGGCTGCGCACTCGTCTCCGTAGCTCCATGGGGAGGAGGCCTGGCCTGGCGGCGGTTCTTATAGGCAAGCACGCCTGCTGCGGAGGTGTGTCCGGGCTGGACAGACTTCATCTGCCATGTTCACCACCTTCCACGGCACTTCGCTGCACGCTGCCCGCCACAAAGATGCCGCCGCCGCTGCTGCCGCCGCCGCCAACCGCCCCAAGCGCAACCAGGTCCGCCGGGCGTGCGACTGGTGCAAGCTCATGCGCATCAAGTGCGACAACCACCGCCCGTGCTCCAACTGCCAGCAGGCCGGCCACGAGTGTGCCACCAACGGCCCGAACCAGTTCCGCAGCATTGCCGCTGCCGCAAAGTACGTGCGCCGCCACACCCGCCTCCCGTCACCCCGTCCGTCCCGCCCGCCGCCCGTCGCTCCGCCTGGCCCTCCGCCCGTCCCTGTTCTAATTAATCCCCGCAACAAGTGCGGCCCGCCTCTGCTTCGCGTGCGCAGCTGACGGGACATACATACAATACAATCATGCTGACCGGACAACAAGGGAGGTGGAGCGACTGCGCGCCCAGGTGCGCGAATTCGAGCGCGGTCGAAAGTACGAGAACGACCGCCCATCGCAGAGCCCGTCGCCCGCCAACGCCAACGCCAACGCCAACGCCCCCGGCAGCGCCAGCGCCAGCGCCAGCGTCAGCGCTAATGCTGACCCCGACACCGACGCTGCTGACACAGCCCGTCGCGCCTCGCTCTCCGGCTCCTACTCCGGCCGCCCGTCCGCCTCGCGCAACGGCGTGCGCGTCAACGAGCTGCTCTACGGCGTCACCTCGCTGCCCTTCTTCCTCACCCGCCTCAGCGCCTTCCTAGGCACCGCCCGCCACCGTCCGCCGCTGGACATCGCCGCCTACAGCACCCCCTGTCTGGCCCATCCGCACCCGCACTGCCTGGGCACCGACTACCTGCCACGCGTGCAGGAGGAGCACTTCCTGCAGCTCTTCTGGCAGACGCACTACTTCAGCTACCCCATCATCGACGAGGCCGACTTCAGGCGCGAGTACCAGGCCCAGTGGGCCGGCCGCGCCCCCGACGCCCCGCGCCCGGCCTCGCCGCTGGTCGACATCGTGCTCGCCCTGTGCCTCCAGCTGGGCGCCTTTGGCATCCACCAAGCAACCGATGCGGGCGACGCCGGCGATGCCGCCGGTCGCCGCCCGCCGGCTTCGTGCTGTGCGACGCTTGCCGGCTATCAGTACTATCGCCGCTGCCAGAAGGCCATCGACGAATCCCTCGAGACGCCCTCGATCACGACCGTCCTGTGCTGCGTCTTCAGCGTTGTCTACCTGTACGAAGCCGGCCTGCTCAGCCGCGCCCAGGTCATGACCGGCAAGGCCATCATGATGGCCATGATCCTCGGCCTGCCCAGCGAGCCGTCGTCCAGCGAGCCGGACGCGCAGAAGGAGCTCCGCCGCCGCACGTGGTGGAGCCTCTACAGCCTGGATGCCCTGCTGTGCATCGAGGTTGGCCGCTCGCCCGTCATCAGCCCGTCGCATTCGACCTGCCGGCTGCCGTCGGACGCGCTCGAGCTGGCGCGGTCGCTGGGCCCGCACTACGTCTTCGACGAGAACTGTAGTGCCTGGCTCGGCTTCCAGACCCAGACGCTGCGCCTCGTCGACACCGTTCGCACCATCATGTGCGCCTTCTACGCCAAGTACGACGCCGTTGTCGCCGACGCCGGCCGCGGCGACCTGGACGGCAACGGCGCCGCGCGTGAGGAGTGCGCGCGCTTCCTCACCAAGCAGCTGAAGGATCTGAACGCCTGGGTAAGCCAGGTCCCCGACGACTATCGCGCGCCGCGCAGGGGCGGCCAAGCCTTCTCGACGGACCGCAGCCCGCTGGATCTCAGCACCGACGTGCCCATCCACTGCCTGCGCCAGCGGCTCCTGCTCGAGCTGCAGTACCACCAGTACTGCATGAGCCTGTACCAGCCCTTCATCTGCTTCACGCCCGCCTCGGACGTCTCGACGCCGCTCTCCGACAGCAGGGCCACCGCAGCTCTCAACCACTCCATCACGCTGACCAACATGATCCACCAGACCCTCACAGGTTCCGAGGCTCTCAACGGTCTCTACCACGTCTTCCGCTGGCAGAAGAACGCGCTCTTCACCATGCTCGGCTTCGCCTACGCCTTTCCCGCCAGCCACTCCACCGCCGCCGCGCGCAAGGCAATCGAAACCGCAATCGCCGTCACCGACATGTATCGTGACATCCTGCCCGAGGCTGGCCCCGTCGCCGCCATCGCGCGTAGCCTAGCCGACGACGTAAGCGCCATCATCAGCGGCTTCCGCAGCGGGGGCCGGCCGGCAACCGCCACCGCCACCGCCGCCGCTGCCGCCGCTGCCGCGCCTGCGCAGCCGGAGCGGGCCGTGGCAAAATGGCGCCCGCAGGCGGCGGGTGGCGGAGACGCAGCTGGACCCCTGTCTGACGCCTGGACGAGGCAAGATTGGACCAACCTGACCTCCGTGGCTGACGAGTTGCTCAATCTGGACTTCCTTCAGGAGCGGGGCGGGGAAGCCAATTGGGAGGCCATGGACGCGCTGTGGACGAGCATGGAGCCGGGTGAAGGGTCCGCTGACTCGTGGACGTCGGTGGGCGACGCGGCTGGGCTGGGCGAGAGCGAGGCTGATTCTTCGTAAAGGCTTGGTTTAATTTTTTTTTTTACCCTCCAAACTGTACCTCGGCCGAATGCACCCGAGGAGTTTCAAAGAGTGTATGCTAGACGGTCGGTCGGTCGGAAATTGCGGGGAAAGGGGAAAAAAGACTCACTTCTGATTGATAATGCCGGGGAGCTGTAAGCGTTATAACGTGTCTCGGACCAGTCTGCAAACGGACTCCAGCAATTGCCCGGAGCGCCTAATCTCGTAACTTGGTTCGCAGTGGATCTTTCTGGAACTCGATGGCCAGAGGCTCCACACACTCTGCAAGCCAAGCCAGGTCGACCGGCCCGGCCCCTACTCCCTTTTGCGTTTGTCCGAGATCAAGTTGGCTTGTCCTTGAGGTTTGACAGGCTACGCTTTTTGACTTGGCTTGACTTCACATCTTGTAAGTGGATTTGCTAGAAAAGGGTTCAAGCTCGTCCAAGCTTGATCCTTTGCCCGGGCTGCCTGATTATCGAAAGGCCCCTACCATAAACATCTTCTTCTTCCTTTCACTACTAATTGTTTTTTTTTTTCCAAGATAAGGCGGAGATTTTCTGTTTCAACACGAACAGCACTGGTAGCCACTTAGCCTAATCAAGTTAATCTCGAAGTAGCTTGGCGTCTGCTCGACCTCCTCTTAGCGGAATAATTTCCGGTCCTTTGAAGCACAATCCATCGAGTTCAAGCAATATCCAGCATTCGGCAAGCTCTATAGCAGCATGTATCAGCGTAACATCTGTAGTCTAACACAAGCACGACCTCTAGCGTGCGAACGTGCGGTATAGTTTCAAGCACCAGAGGAAAGCTTCCGTAGCCGGTGCGCCAGATCCAGGCTCGCGCCAACCACCACTACAGACCCCAGAATCACCATCATCATCATCATCATCATCCTTTCGCCAATCCCTGGTGACCATAAGATAAGGCAAAAAACAATAAAAAAAAACTCCTTCCCCTCCACCACACTCAGTCCACGATGCCGGCCAGCCGCGGAAACAGCTCCAGCGCCGCGCCGACGCCGACCGACCGCGCGAAGTCCCGGTCCCTCTCGGTCCCGTACTCGTCCAGCAGGCCGTCCATCCGCTTGATCGTCGGCGTCGGCGCGTAGGGGTAGTCGCTGCCGTACAGGACGCGGCCGGGGCGGGCGAACGCCTTCAGCAGGTCCAGCGTCGGCGCGCCCGCCGACAGCGCCGTGTCGAAGTAGAAGCGGCGCGCGTCCTCGAGGAAGCTCTCCTCGTCCATGGGATGGTGGAAGGGCGACCGATCGGGCTCGGGCCTGGGCAGGTACGGCGCCATGGCGGCCGGGCGCAGCGCGAGGAAGGGCAGCGTGCCGCCCGCGTGCGGCAGGATGACGCGGACGCGGGGCCGGGCGCGCAGCGTGCCGGAGAGGATGAGGTCGACGGCGGCGCGGGTGGTCTCGTGCGGGTAGTCGATGACGGGCTGCGGCAGCGACGGGCTCACGAGCGCCGTGTCGGCCGGGTGCGTCGGGTGCACGAAGACGACGGCCGCGCGCGCGTCCAGCAGCGCCCACGTCGCGCCCAGCGCCGGGTGGCCGAGGTAGCAGTTGCCCGCCCCGTACCGCGTGTACAGCGTGACGCCGTCCGCGCCCAGCTCGTCCAGCGCGTGCGCGATCTCCGCCTGCGCCGCCGCCGCGTCGTCCACCGGCGACGGGATCGTGGCGAAGAAGCCGTACCGGTCGCGGCCCCCCTCCGCGCAGATCCGCGCCGCGTACTCGTTGGCCTGCCGGCAGAAGGCCGCCTGCTCGCGCACCGGCAGGATGCACGGCCCCGGCGCCGTGATGGAGAGGAACGTGAACGCGATGTTGCCCTCGTTGTTGAACTCCACGTCCTTGTCGAGCGTCCATTCCGGCGTTTTCCACCCCGATGGGTCCCCGCCGGCGTCCTGGATGGCTTTGGCAACGTGAGCGACGACTGATGATCGTGTTGTTTATTTTTTTTTTATTTTTTTTTGGGTTATAGTGAGTTTCGTTGCTGACTTACCCTTAGCGTAGAACGGAGGCACGAAGTGGTGGTGCACATCAACGCGCTTGAACGCCATGGCTGGGTCTGTAGAAGCGGTTCTCGAAGAGAAACCGCAAATTCCGTCAAAGTTTCCCTTTGACCTCTCGAGCGCTCCGATATCAGTTGGGCCGGCTATTTGATAGGTACGTAGCTTCTTGCGCGGCTGAAATATAATAAAGCAAGTTTGGAAGATGCGATGCCGCCAAGCTGTGACTTACGACCCCTTCAGGCAATGTCCTGACGACAGATAGTTCCGGCTCGCCATGCGGAGACGGATTGGGCCGGCAGATGGACTGCGGGAACAAGGAATGACTTCCCTGCAACCGCGCATTCAGTCGATGAGCAGAATTTCGGAGTGATGCTAAGGACCACAATCCATGTTCCCCGGCCGATGCGATGGTAGAGGATACTGTCGCTCCTCCGGAGACTGGTTGCCTGGCTTGGAAGTCCACTCCGATAACTCCATTAAGAGCCGGAGAGACCAAGGTTCTCTTCAAACCTCAAGCGTAACGAACCTGTACGTTTCGATATCAACATCACCAGCACGAAACTATATTACTGTCATCCATGGAGATCTTTCGCATCAACACCACACGTGCTTAGCTCTGACCATGCCTCTAATCATCTTGCTGTTCGGGGTTCTGACCCTCACGCCTTACCTCATCTACCTAGGATGCACCCATGGACATCGAAGAAAAGACATGCCCACCGGTAAGCCGCACGAACAATGCAAAGCTGCAAGCGTACTAACGATTCCCAGGGCCAAGGACATTGCCGTTCATTGGAAACCTTCACCAAATCCCCAAAAAATATACGCACATCAAGTAAGTCTGAATGTTCTACTAATGCAGACAAGTAACAAGCGGCTCACGCCGGCACAACAGGTTTACCGAATGGGCGCGACAGTACGGCGGCCTCTACACGCTGAAGCTCGGGAGTGCTACCATGGCGGTTATCACTGATCGCAGGCTCGTCAAGAGCACCGTGGATAAGAAGAGTGGCATTTACAGCCATCGACCGCCCTCATATGTCTCACATGATCTCATAACGAAGGGGAACCATCTCCTGGTCATGCTGTACGGGGACAAATGGCGTACATTTCGGCGGCTTATCCACCAACATTTGACCGAGAACATGGTGGAGCGCGAACATCTGTCAATCGTGAATGCCGAGGCTGTTCAGCTCGTCCGTGATTACATGCTCTTCCCTGAAGAGCACATGCTCCACCCAAAACGATTTAGCAACAGCATCAGCAATGCAATAGGTCAAGTACTCCTTCCAAACGGCCACGCTCCACCTCTGCTGACAGAGGCTTAGTCTTTGGGATTCGCACGCCGACCAACCGATCACCGTACATGAGACGGCTCTATACGCTCATGGAAGCGTGGTCCGAGCTGATGGAAACGGGAAACACCCCTCCCGTGGATATCTTTCCTTGGCTGAAAGCAATCCCAGAGCAGCTACTGGGCAATTACAAGAGCCGATCCCTCGCCGTTGGGAAGCAAATGGAAGATTTGTACGAAGACGTCCTGCAAGACGTCCTGAAGCGGCGGGAGACGCGCAACGCCGGATCCTTTTTAGACGTGGTTCTGGACCAGCTGGAGAAGGTCCGACTGCCGCGGGATCAATTGCGGTTCATTGGCGGCGTCCTTATGGAAGGAGGTTCCGATACGTCGTCTTCGCTGATTCTGGCCATCGTCCAGGCGCTCATCTTGTACCCCGAGGTGCAGGAAAAGGCGTATCGTGAGATCTCTGCGGTTGTCGGTGAGGACCGGTCTCCGCAATGGTCAGACATGGAGAAGCTCCCCTACATCAACATGATTGTCAAAGAAGGGCACCGCTGGCGACCCATCCTGCCGCTGTGCTTTCCCCATGCTCTAGGCCAAGGTACGCCACCCCATCTTTTGCAAGTGAACATCTACTATACATTATTAAGAACTGTCCTGACATGGAAAAACCATAGATGACTGGGTCGACGGTAAGTTCCTACCAAAGGGTACCACTATCATCCTCAACGTATGGGGTATGCATATGGACCCACAAGTGTGGGATCACCCGGAGAGATTCGATCCGGACAGGTACAAGGACCATCCCAAGCTCG
This sequence comes from Neoscytalidium dimidiatum, assembly GCA_037367355.1. NCBI lineage: Eukaryota > Fungi > Ascomycota > Dothideomycetes > Botryosphaeriales > Botryosphaeriaceae > Neoscytalidium > Neoscytalidium dimidiatum. The sequence goes on along the minus strand of CM074697.1, from coordinate 2,428,013 downwards.
CGCCCGAGTACGTTGCCAGTGGTGATTGGCAGAAACGCGATCATTACGGCTACGGCGCCGGGCGACGCATCTGTCCCGGGATGTATCTGGCGGAGCGGAACATGCTCCTCGCGATTGCCAAGCTCATCTGGGCGTTCAAGTTCGAGCGGCAGGTTGCACCGGACGGCACGCCCCTCCCCATTGACCCCGATCCGGTCTCCGGATATCACAATGGGTTCCTGTACTGCGCCAAGGACTACGGCTGCAAGCCCGTCCTTCGATCGGAGAAGATCAGGGAAACCATTATGCGGGAGTTTGATCAGGCGTCAAGGGATGTTTTTGCTCGCTTTGACAATCCCTGATGGACGATGAAAGGCCCCATCGGAGACTACACATTCTCACACTAGTTATTAGTTATTACTCTCAAGACTATTTTCAGCTCGCTAAGTGACGACTTGACACTAGCATATAGAACGAAGATGGTTGAGATCCTCTATTACAACTTAATGGAATACCCACAGATTGACGTAGATCGATGATACATCCTGGTATAAGAGCCTTACAGATCAAAGTCTAGGGACATCATGATTATTACATCAAGCGTAACCAAATACTATCACAGAGCAGTTCTATGAGGTAGAACATCTCCTTGGCTCCCTCATTCAGAGCTGCATCTTTAGATACACAATCAGCCACTCCCAGGCCGGCCTATTCCGGCAGACTGCCAAGTCCAGCCAGGCCCCCACGAGCAGCGCGATCTCTACCGTTAGCTGGGCTATCTGCGCCGAAGCCCTGTCTGTGCTGTAAGGATACGCTCTGGTCCGCATGTGGAGCTGCGCAGTAATCTCATCGATTCGAACTCTTGTCCCTCCATGATTAGACTGCAGCATGCGGAGCCCCGAGGGGAAGGGCCGGAATGGAACAGATAAGTCGAAGTGCTCAGCGAGGACCTGCGATTGGTTATTCTGGGTCCAGACTAATAAATGTCGTGGGGAAAGAGGCGATTATTGTGGGGTGGTAGGGCATTGTTCAGCGCTATTGAATGCGACAGGAGTGTGTGGATGCGATGAGTGACCTTCTACTGCACAGAAAATACCTCAACGTATCGCTCAATCTAGTCCAACAGTTGCTGCTTGATGCGCGTCATCCATGCACGAGAGGTGATTGCACGACGGAGTTATTTCCGACTCGCTAGCAACTCTCTTGTGGGAAACCTATCTGTCAGATAGTCGGCTAGGGATTGTCCGACACTAATACGTTTACGGTTTGAGATAGCGTAAAGCTATTTCCTGTTGTGACCTCCGGATTCACACCGTTCTTCCAAATGGAGTTGTCGGAGTATCCAAAGCACCTCATTCAGGAAATAACTCCGGCGGCTCTTTCTCTTGGCACACCCAGCAAAATAGCCATAATTTCTCTCACCACGTTCATGCCAGTTCTTCCTGCGGGTTTTGTAAGCAAGTTGCACACTGTGAGCCTTTTTTCTTCTTGTTTTTTGGAAGTAATCACCCGGCGCCAAGACTAGGGACCGCCATTGGGAAGGAAGCGGAGTGACGGACGTTCCTATAGTTAGCCGGAGGTTCATTCTATAAATGGGCTCCGTGATTCATCGGAGTAGCTATCGCCTCGCCCACCAACCACGCCCCGACGAACGAATAGTGATTTCCACATGTTTTACAAGCAGGATGCGGTACTGTTCCGCGATATCGTGCAGCATCTTACTAAGCGACAACCGAATAGGTGCTCCAGCAGCTGAGAGGCTTGTGTAATCTCCCTAACTAACCACAGGAACGAGATGTATGCTAGCAGATCGTCGCCGAATCACAGATAGGGCCTTTCCATGTGAGAAGGACCCGTACCAAGGCATTCCATAGTTTAGCGAGAGGATTGCACTTTGCCAAACAGGCGATGGCATCCTGGGCTCCGGTTCGACGGAAATCCGAGTCGGAAGACGACGAGTCCGATTTTGTCGTTCCCCGAACGAGTGCCTGAAAGGCATCGTCGTCAATACGCCATATAAGGCCGTGACGTATGAAGTGAATTACATGCCCAGAAGATACATCGGCCATCAGAAAAGCGTATGCAAACATGTCCGAGCCCCCAAGAAAGTGCGTCAGGATGAGGTCGTCATGCGATAATTGTCACCGCCTGAAGCTCAGATGTACATACGAAGACTCCAATACGTGTTCCCGATGCCTCAGACAGAATCTGGCCTGTGTCCGAGGTCAGTCGAAACCAGTCGGGCGTCGGAAGGCGAAGAAGAATCCGAAAGCAGCCGCGTCCGGCACCGATAGTCCAGAGGAATCAGTAACGACGTTTTCGGGCCGCTTAGACTCTTCATTTCGAGAGGACACGTCTCTTTTCTACAGTCCGGGCCTTGACGACGATGTAGGAGCTACATATTTCGCAGGCAGGACCCCTGAGCCGGCGAGCTCACCGTCGCTGCCGACAACCCTGGACCAGACGCACGCCGAGGCGCCACCGGTAGACACAGCTCTGCAGGACCCGGTAGACCTCTCCGCCATGACCACGAACTGGTTCCGGCCAAAGCTGTCATTCATGGTCCCCACAACTGGCAATGAGAATGTCGATACCGCAGGCGTCGATCTGAACACTGAAGCTAGCTTCCCCCAGCACTCAACCATGAACTGTCACAGCAACCGATTCGTGTGCAATTGCCTTGAATCCCTCGTATTCGCCCTCCGGGATCACCATACAGCAATGCTGGCGCGTGAATCAATTCACGACATTCTGTGCCTGAACAAGGACTCTCTGGCCGCCATCGCCCGCTTTCTGGACTGCAAGGCTCACTTTGCTGCCGGCTCCTCCGACTCTGGTACCCTTATCGCGGCCTATGCGCTGCTGAGCAGCGTATTGGCGACATTCACGTACGCTCTAAGCATGCGCGGCGACTCCCTCTTTCACATCGGCGCCTACATCGTGGACGGCGAGGATGGTGAAGAGCTGCGCCGTCGCATCATCCTGATTGGCATCAGGCGCATGAAGAAAATTCTGGGACAGCTAGAAATGGGGATTGAGCAACAGCGCCAGCACCAGAGACACATCCCCGTGACCGTTGGGGGCTGTTGGATACCGCCGTCAATTGACAGTTCTGATTTCGGCTTTTGCGACGGCTTTGCCTTTCGATTGGTTTGCGGAGCAATCCACCGCTCGTTGCTCAGAGATGTCGATTATCTCCTAAAAGAGATAGAAGGAGATATATAGTAGAATTTGATGTTCTTTGCTGTCTTTCTCCCTTTTCTTTTCCGTTTTTCCCCTTTCTTTATTCTGGAACGTTGACGTCGAGGAGAACGTTCGATGCATAGATACGCATATGGCCAGTAGGCAAAGGAGTAGCATGAGACCCAAAGGAGTAATACAAATATCAAAAGCACACAATAATACATAAGTGCTCCAGTACCACTGCCAGTAGACTAAGACTCTTCAGAAGGTCCAGTAGAGATTCACAATCAAACATAAGTAGCAGGTCTAGTAGTTGACGTGACGAGAGTTCACATTCATAAGTGGTTCTTAATGTTGCACCGCGAGGCTTCTCCTCTTTGTAACGGACGGCCTCTACCTCTGAAGATCCAACACCGAAGAGGGAGAAAACTAGTCACGGGGTTTTCCTTGAGTGGGTACAAGAAGAGAGAGAGAGAACAAGTAATGACTGAGCACTACGTACGAAGGCCTGGTTACTAACAATTGTCGGAATTGTTATGGAAGTTGACCACGAGGGTCAAAGTTATCTAGAGAGTGTGTTTTATATACGGTAGGAAAGTGTATACAGTCTACTGTTCACGAAGTTTATCTTTATAGATGGTCTGAACTATCTAAACTGATGTTCGGGAGTGCATTCTGCCAAGCTCTCATGAACTGGTGAACTGGTGGGGCGTTACGTGGCCCTTGTCTTTCCTGGTGGACCTTTCCTGGCGCTGTCTGCGGCCCGCTTGCTCCCTTCTCCCATCTGTCCCAGGTTCTGTGAAGGCTGCACCGTAACACTCTTGTACCTACTTGCCTGACCAATTAAAGTGCTAAGCTACTACTATAAGCGAGTGCCTACGCCATCCCCTACTACAACGTTCCTGCTGTGTAAAGAGCTACATGATTTTATTGATAATGAGATATGCGAACGGAAAGGGTCGTTCCGAGAAATTGTCATGAAAATGTGACCGAAAATCCTTTTACTACTCTTTACCGTCCTCTCCGGCAGTTGCCGCCGGGAGCACCCCACTGCACGCCATTTCACCTACAATGATGCATGCGCAATAGCAACATCTCGTATTTGCTCTGTCTGCCTGTTGCAACCCAATATCTTGAGTTGTTAATACATTCCACAGTCATAGAATTGTTGACTACGTTGGTGAGGAGACACTGCATACATGTCGGGAAGGCAGAGCGGGAGGTAGGACTGTCAGACTGGAAAGCGGTCGACGGGGCAGAATAGCGATGGAGATCAACTCTCCAAGCTGCCAAGTTACCAGGCCGGTTATCAGTTCCTCACATCGGCTGCTTGAATATTCGGCCGAGGTGGGACTGGCGATGCGGTACAACATGAGCCACCACGGGACCACTAAGTGGACCGGGGCTGAGAAGCAAATGCAACTTACACGTAGCCTCCGGTTCTTGCTATAAAAGGCCTCCGAATTCTTGGTGGATTCTGGCCTAATTTACGGGAGTAATATATACCGTTCATTGACCACCAGAATCGACATCCCACAGAGCAGCAGAGAAGATGCTATTCCAGTTGTTTGTTGTTGCAGCAGCAGCCGCTGTCAGTGGGGCCGATATCGTGCCGTTCGAGAAGTGGCACCACCAAAGGATCGATACTAGCGACGTCCAACTGCACGTTCGATGGCAAGGCTCGGGGCCCCCGCTCATGCTGGTTCACGGATTCCCCCAGCATTCGGTGAGAACTCAAGAAGATGGCTTCATGATGTTGCAAGATAGCTGATATGGTGGGGAACAGTTGACTTGGCATACCATTGGCCCGCTTCTGGCCCAGAACTACACGGTCATCTGTCCAGATAATCGCGGCATGGGCGCTTCCACGATCCCCACCAGCCGAGATTACACCGCCAAGACGGTGGCGGAGGACTTGAAAGTGATCTTCGACTTCTTCGGGATCGAGGAAGCGTACGTCGTCGGCCACGACAAGGGCGCGCCGCCGGCGACCGCCCTCGCCTACGCCGACCCCGGGCTCGTCAGGCGGCTTGTCATAGCGGAGATGATGCTGCCGGCGTTCGGGCTGGAGCAGATGGGCAACCCGCAGCCGGGCTGGGACACGAACTCGAACTGGCACCTCGCCTGGTTCGTGGTGCCCGAGATCGCGGCTTACTTCTCGTACGGCCGCGTCAAGGAGCTCCTGACGTGGTACATCTGGCACACGTCGTACTCGGGCATCTCGGTGCTCTCGCACGACGACCTGGAGAGCTACACGCGCGAGCTCAGCAAGCCGGGCTTCCTCGAGGCCGGCTTGGGCTACTTCGAGAGCCTGTGGGAGGACGTCGAGTACTTCAACGCCACCGTGCGGCAGACGCCGCTGGCGCAGCCCATCCTGGTGCTGGGCGGGGAAGCGAATTTCGCGCCGGCGGAGTCGTTGCACGAGCACTTTGACCCGCTTGGGACGGACCTGCAGGTGGACGTTATCCCGCATGCAGGTCACTGGATCGGTAAGTGCAAGCCGGATGGTTGTTCGAGCCGGGTTTCCACTCCAGCTAAACGCGACGCGCAGGTGACGAGAACCCAGAGTGGACGGCGGCCCGAGTTCAGCAGTTCCTATCGGAGGGTCAAACAGAGATCGCAAGCGTCGATCTTTCGAGCTTCCTAAATCGCGTTACGCTTCAGGGGGCCGAGTAAGTCTCGCATAAGACCGGCTTAATTGCTAAGCAGTGCTACCGCTGTCGAAACCGACGACTTCGCCAATGGAATGGCGAACCGTACTGCCTGAGTACTACGGTGGCGATGGACAAAGTTAGAGTTGATGTGGTTTTCATGTGCGGAAGCATCGGTCCGCAGCACCGCCGATCGTGGCCTTGTTGCTACTCTACCGTCGGCATAGTTTCCTTTCTTAGTTAGCACGCGGCTCGGCCCACAAAGTCCCGTGATTTTCTTTGTTTCTAGACCGTACCAGAATACACACAACTGGAAATATCAGACGTCTCTTCTACCAGCCTATGTCCTGCTCTTCTAACGTAATCGCTCGAGCACAATCGGGGAGGTCCGGCATGTGGAAGTGGGATTTGGTCAGCAGCAGCCGCAAGGCAACGCCAAATTGCGCAACCGTCTCAGCTGGAAGGTGGTCCTGTACTCACGCCCGGCTCTTGGCCGGCCGGGTAATGCGCATGTACGCATGCCCTGCCTCACTGTCTGCATGTACTGCTCGGCTGTCACACTCGTGACGTTGAAGATAGTGTTAATGAGTCAGCTGAGGAATTTGTTGCTGTTCAGCCTGCACGTCGCGACGTGAAAGCATTTCTACGAACATAGTGATTGAGCTCATAAGAAACACCCTTGTTATGAGTATGTAGAGCACACCCCTCACTAGTAGAGAAAATTTCAATAGACAACCTTTCAACTGATCTTTATCTTATTCTGGTGGGGTGAATCTCCTCTGCGTACCGGGGCAACAGGACGAGAAAGCCCAAGCTTTCCGAAGATACAATTTACCTCGCCCTGCAAAATTGCCAACGTAACAAGAAGCCTTGAACACCGTTAAAACTACCGGAGGTTGGCGGAAAGGACATGGCAAAGCCCGTCACGGTCAGCATTCTTTTTTTTTTTTTTTTAGCCAGTAATAGCTAGACATATAATAGTATTAACAGTCGGAATACAAGTGCTACGGCGTGATTGCTCTAAGTCGCTGTGAAGCTTGATCTACAGCTGGAGAGGATTCAGTCCAATCTTCGATTTCCATGCGGACAGAGAGAGGGTTCTCTGCTAGGCAATTGCGGAAAGTCGCGGCAGAACCCCTTCACCCTCAAAAGTCATGGCCTCAGTCTCTTTTCCACTTCTTGACCTTGGTGAGGTAGGTCAAGACGATGACGGCGGTGTAGTTGAACGCGATGAAGCCGATGAAAATGCCGACGTTCCTGTAGCGGTGTGCGAAGTCGTAGCCCCATTGGATGTACTGCAGCCAGAGTTAGCGCGGTTGCGGCGAGGAGGGGAGAAGGAGCGGAAAGAACTTACGTATGACTGGCCGTTCTTGTAGCGGCAGTACTGACAGTCGGAAGTTGAATCCGGGTTGAGGAGATAGCCGGTCGCGGTGCGCAGGAACCGGGCGGCGTACTCTTGGCAAGAGGTGCCGTTCGGAGGCTGGAAGACGGAGGTCTCAGAGCGGTCACAGGAGATGTCGAGGCCGTACAGCACGTTGGAAGTGGCGCCCTCGCTCAAGTAGAAGAGCGGCGAGACGTTGTAGTACCAGCGCCAGCCGGACGGGGTGACGGGCTTCGGCGAGAGGGTGCCGGAGAAGGTGTTGACGAACATGAAGAAGAAGCCGTTGGCCATGAAGGCGGAGTTGAGGCTGGGCATGAGCGAGGCGCACAGCTGGGCCAGGCTTGTGGCGAAGACGGAGAACAGCTCGTACATGAGGAAGCTGTAGCCGGCGCGCGACGAGTCGGTGAAGTAGCCGACGGGGAAGTACCAGAGCAGCCAGTAGGCCAGGCTGGTGATGAAGGCGTAAGGGAGCTCGATGACGATGGCGGGCAGGACGAAGCAGAGCCAGCTGTACGTCAGACTGGCCTTCTCGCGCAGCAGGAAGATGTCGCGCAGGGCCACGAAGCGCGGCTCGACCTGCAGCCCTAGCGGCGGGCCGACGATCAGAGACATGAACGCAGAGAAGACGCGGTTGTAGGCGCCGCGCTCGCTGGAGTCGACGTTGAGGAAGGTGAGGCCGTTGAGCAGCGCGTTGCCGACGTTCATCAGCAGCTTGGAGACGAAGTAGTCGGGGTCCCTCCAGTAGAACAGCCAGGTACGGCGCATGGTCGTGGCGAACTGGGCGTAGAGGGGCACGGCATGCTTGCGCTCGGCGTGCAACGACTCGGACTGCGCGCCGGCGGCGGCGGCGGCGATGAGGTCCTCGCGCTGGGCGTCGCGGGCGGCGCGTTCGGGGCTCGACTGCCAGCGGGCGGCGGCATCTGCTGGGTCAGCCCTGACGACGTGCACGAGGTACTCGGCCGGGTTCGCGTCCGCGGCGCACGGAGAGGCGGAGCGGGCGAAGTAGTCGAGCGCGGTCGAACACTTGGGGCCCAGCGGGCCGTCGTAGGCCAGGCGGCCGCCGGGCACCAGCAGCACCAAGTGGTCGAAGAGCTCGATGAGCTCGGCGGCGGGCTGATGGATGGTGCACAGCACCGTCTGGCCCGAATCGGCCAGCTTGCGCAGCAGGCGGCCGATGGTGAGGGCCGACTGGCCGTCCAGGCCGGACGTGGGCTCGTCCAGCAGCAGCAGGTCAGGCCGAGCCGACAGCTCGACGCCTATCGTCACCCGCTTGCGCTGCTCCAGGTTGAGCCCGGCGCCAGGCACGCCGATCAGCGCGTCCGCGATGTCCTCCATCTCCAGCGTGCGGATGACGGCCTCGACGTGCGCGTCCTTCTCGGCCTGCGGCACGCTGAGCGGCCGCCTGAGGCGCGCCGTCATGCGCAGCGCCTCGCGCACCGTCTGGGTCGGCAGGTGCACGTCCTGCTGCTGCACGTAGCCCATGTAGCGCCGGAACGACCTGGGCAGCGGCCCGCCGTCCAGGAAGAGCTCGCCCGCCAGCGACCCGAACTCCAGCCGTCCGGCCAGCGTGTTCAGCAGCGTTGTCTACACGTCCAAATGCTCTCAGTCAGTACCACTCGCTTTGATCCCCGCCATACCACAACGACGCACCTTGCCTGCTCCCGACGCCCCCATCAGAGCCGTCAGCTGTCCGGGCTCCACGAAGCCTGCGCGCGCCGACCTGTCAGTACGCTGCCGCATGAGATCGAGAGCACCCTGCTTCTGCCACTCACCGCTCAGATCGTTCAGGAGCCGTGCCACCTCGCCGTGCATCTTGAGCTCCAGCGTGATGTTGCGCCACGCCAGCGTCCTCCCGTTGTGGCTCGACACGGACTGCAGCGCCTGCGCCGTCACCGACTCAGCCGCGCTTGGAGGCACCTCTGCCTCCTCGCCGCCCAGCGAGCCCTTCTCGCTGTCCAACACCTGCGAGCTTCGCGCCGACCCTGCCAGCTTGGGCTCACCTTTGTAGAAGATCGTGGCAAGTCGCCCGGCAGGGAGCTTGTACCGCTCCATTCCGATGCTAAGCCGCCGAGTCAAGTCAGCCGTCCGTCACGCGCGGTGCCCGAGGAGATCGCGATGGCTTACCCTGTGCAGACTGCGAAGAACACGAAGAATGCTGCGTTGATCCCCACGTTCCTCCACAGGTTCGACGCCTGGAAGCCGTATTGCTCGTGGATGTAGGCTGCTCCGGAAACGACCGCCTGTCCGGGCACGGCTCCTGGCACCGAGCACACCTGGTTTTCGACCGAGTCGTATCCCGCCCCGCTGGGCGCCAGGTCGCTTTCGCTGCAAGTGTAGTTCAGGTTGCCGAACTCGTTCACCATGACGGACTCATACGCGTAGTAAAGCGGCTGCGCCGGGCGGTCAGCGAGGGAAGCACAACGGGGAAGACATGCTTACGTTGCAGTATTTGATCCAGAAAAGCCAGTCCTGCATCTGCGGCCCGGGCACGTACAGCCCGGTGTACAAGACGAAGACGTTGAACATGAGACCGACGGGCAGCACCGCGCGACCCATGGTCGGCGACACGACGGCTATCGCACGGAAGATCATGGACAGCGCCATGTGCAGCAGGTAGACGACGAAGAACCAGGTGAAGAACTTGTCCGGAGACCGCTGGAACCCGGTAAGGAAGTACTGCGGGATGTTGTAGGCGATGGCTATGATCTTCCACACCGCGTCCGTCACCACTAGGCCTAGCGCATAGGCTATGGGCCGGTAGAAGCGGTATCGCTTCTGCCGGATCACCAGGGGCCGCTCCGCGAAGCTGCCGTTGAACTCGCTCATCGACTGCAGCGCCGGCACCAGCACCGAGTTGAAGAGCGACGACCCGAGGATGAAGAACGACCGTGTAGCTCTGGCCTGGTCGCGGAACAGAGTGCCGAGGACCAGGCTCTGGACGATGATTGTGATAGCCTCGATCATCCACGTGTCGGTGTCACCGGCGAGCACTCGGAACTGGCGTACAGAGCACTCGAATATCTGCCGGTACAAAGGCAGCGCGTACACTTTCCTCGCGGGACCAGCCGATGATACCTCGCTGCGCTCTGCAGCAATCTCCTCGACCACGGCTCTGTAGTATTCGCTCTGGCGGAACGCTTCTTCGAACTGGGCTGGAGTCGAAGGCGTGCGGAGCTTCCAGCCGTCCCGAACGTGCCGCAGCTCAGGCTCGGCCGTCATCGAATTCAGGAAGTCGGTGATGGTCGTGCGGTCGGGGCAGACAAAGCCAAGGTCTTCAAAGTATGCCTTGGCCTCCGTAGCCTTGCCATAAAAGATCTGGCGACCGCCGTTGATCACCAGGACCTTGTCGAACAGAGGGACCATCGAGTTGCTGCCTTGATACACGCTCATGACCGTCGCGCACGCATGTTGGCAGGTAAACTCGCGCATCATCTGCACGAACTCGAGGGCGGTGGACGAGTCCAGCCCATTGGTCGGATTGTCGAGGCAGAGGACGCTGTGTCAAGGTCAGTGACAAGCATTCACGCAACCGGCGTTGCTACTGCTGACTTACTCTGGGCATGTTGCTATTGCCTCAGCGAGCGAGACTCGTCTTCGCTCTCCGCCACTCACCCCGCGGATACTTTCATTGCCAACCTTGGTCTTCAGCACGTGTGCCAAGCCAACGCATCTAGCCAGTGTCTCTACGGCAGCATTAATTGTAGCCCGAGACGCTTTTGCATCCCAGGTTGCGCGAATCGCGAAGCTGTCGAACTGTTAGCCCGCATTTGCTGCATCTCCCGAATAAAAAGGGGCCATACCGGAGCGTTTGCGCCACCGTCAGAGTTGGGAGGTGGCTGTCTTCCTCGGCTGTCCGTCATTATATTCTTCAGCGCCGCTCGATACACAGGGAGCGAATGGTGCGTACGTACCACAGAAGGTCAGCCGCACGCGATCCGGGTCACGATCGTCAGCAGGACGGCCGCCGTACGTCACGCGACCAGTGATGCTTTTATACTCCTCCCTCATGTTCGCTAGCGCCTTCAGAAATGTCGTACATCCGCTGCCTGGCTTGCCAATTACGAGTAGCATCTCTCCGCCTCTCAGGGAGCCCGAGAAGTTGTGAAGCAGAGTACGCGATGGTCCCGGTTGACCATACGCCCGCGGATTGAGGAGGTTAGCCCATGATTTCAGTGTGGTCCAGACTGTTGGTGCAGCTTGGATCTAGAAACTTTGTGTCAGCAGGAGACAAGCGCCGATGGTCGGAGTGATGCTCACACCTCGTCCGCTGCCCTCAACCGACAGCTGCTCGAATACGACCCGGGATCGGCTACCGGAAGCCGTCCCGTGACTAGCCAGGAAGCGCTTGACGCTGTCGCTGACAGCTTGGCCCTTGTCGTCCATGCTAGTGCTGTGGATATGTATGGGTGTGGGTGTGTTGGAAAATTGAGCGCTGCTGTAGGCGCTAATAAACGGTGGCTCACAAATTCACTGCGCCGCCCCCCCCTGCTTACGAATTGCACTGCTGTGCCGCTCCCACGTCCGCTACGTGGAAAGTTTTCCGCTGCTTACTCATATCTATTCTAGCACAGACCGTGGGGCTCTTGGAGCCCGGAGGCTAACCGGAAACGGCAATTACAATATCCGGAGTACAGAAGAGGAATGGGCGGAGAAGCAGGCAACTCATTCGGTGGAGATAACAACATACACTTGGGGCCGACCATGCATGTCCAAGGGATGGTGAGGGCACGTTCTGCTTACTGTGCATTCTCTTAGTCCTCCGCACACGCATTCAGCCATATCTCCTCTCGACACCCCGAATATCCCTACGAGCGCACGACGTGTCGACTCTCGCATCTAATCCTACATCCGTTTTTACTAGAAGGAGTTATCGGAACGTGAATTACTCTGGCCTATTCAGTGTCTCCGAATGCTTCCTAAAATATCATTTCAGATCGCTTCTTGAACGGGTACAGGAATGGTGCATTCGATATATTTCATCCGTGCTGTTGTGCTCCTTTTCCCTGCTGGACATCTCATCAAGTCAGTTCACCGCTTTTCTCCATCAGAATGTCTCCAATCGACAACCCAGCCGTGCCAAAAGGCTCTTTGGTCCTTATCACCGGTGCGAACGGATTCATTGGCTCGCATATTGCAGACAAGTTTCTTGCTTTTGGGTACAGAGTCCGTGGTACTGCACGGAACGTAGAACGATCTTCGTGGCTCGTCGATCATTTCAGTAAGAAGTATGGACCCGGTAAATTTGAGCTCGTGAGGGTTCCAGATATGGAGGCCGACGGGGCCTATGATGAAGTTGTGAAAGGTACCCCTCTCTAGCGACAATTTCGGCATAAGCTGCTAAGATCATTATCACGTTAGGTGCTTCGATTGTGGTCCATTGCGCAACCAACTACACTCTGAGTTCCAACCCATACGAGGTGGTCCCCAGCACGCTTGCCGGGACGCATAATGCGCTCAAGGCAGCTGCGAAGGAGCCGAGCGTGAAACGTTTTGTCCTGACATCCTCTTCATCCTCTGCGCTGATCCCCCGCCCGAACGAAGAAATCACCGTGACCACCGACACTTGGAACGACTGGGCAATCAAAGACGCGTACAGGGATCCGCCCTACGAGAAGGAGCGCTCGTACGCTGTCTACGCGGCAAGCAAGACACTGGCAGAGAAAGCAGCTTGGAAGTTTGTCGAGGAGAACAAGCCCGGCTTTGTCCTCAACGCAGGCAAGTCTACTTCGTGGAGTGTCTTCTCGCATCATGCATTATCACTGATTCCTTCGCCCTAGTCCTGCCTCATATAAACTTTGGGGCCAGCCTCGACCCCGTCAAGCAGGGCCATCCCTCTACTTCCGGTTGGATAGCGCAGCTCTTCAAAGGCGACCCTTCCGCCATGGCCGCTCTTCCGCCACGTATGTTTACGCACGCTGCCTGTACGTACCGCCAGGTGCTGACCGTCAAGCAGAGAATTTCGTGGACGTGCAGGATAACGCACTCCTTCACGTCGCCGCCGCCATCCATCCCGGAGTTGAGAACGAGCGCATCTTCGCATTCGCGGGTCCCTACAATGGCGACAGCCTGCTGGCAGCTATGCGCAAGCTGTATCCTACCAGGAAGTTCCCCGAGAATTTTCAGAGCGACGAGGACCGAAGCGTTATCGTGCCTAGGGCTCGTGCAGAGGCTCTGCTTAGGGATATGGGAAAGGATGGCTGGACTACTCTGGAGGAAAGCATTAGGATGAATGTTGAAGACCTTGCCTAAGGTATATGGTGTTACGCCACACTCTTGCAAGGGAAGCAAAACGCCACTGTTTCGCCGGGTAGGTTGGGGCTATCGAAGGTCGTTGCGATAGTCTCGGGGGACTTCCCGCAGTGCTAGAGCGGAAATCAATTGATAAGTAGGCTACGAGGATCCTAAACAGTAGCGTACGTGTCGCATACATGATAAATACTCAGCATAAACGCGGTATCGGCGTGTGCATCTGCGCACCCTCTGAATGCATCGTCAGTCGCCCTACATCTGATGGCTCTACTACCATGCTGTCTTTTAGTACCATCTCGAGGACCAATTCACACCAATCATAGTATGAACGCTACGCCGTGGCAGCCGGTGGACTGGTTAATCCTGCCGGAAGTCGCGCATCCCATGGGACCCAACGTGCTGCCGCGCAGCGATAGTTGTCCAGAATGCACCTTTGAGCACTCTTGCATCGTCACCAACATGGAATGACTAGGAGTAATTGCATGCCAAGTTGATGTCGTTACCAACGCTCTGGTAGACTGTACGGACGCGCATATTACCCAGCTGACCGATCGCGGTCCATCTCGCATTGGCTAGACTGCGAACCTCCTCTTGGGAGTTCCGCAAGTCGAGGGATATTTCTATCTTGTATCCTTCTTACAGAAGTTCCGCATGAGTGCCCGTCGTCCATGTCGTCTCAGAATAATTTGCCCAGGAACTACAGGGCCAATTCAGGCTGAATTAGAAGATGCTTGCTACCTGCTCTTTACATCCATCGCCAGTGAACTACTGAAGGAATTTATGTTGACAAAAGATTGTGTTTACACTTCCAGTGGGACCTAGACTTGAATTTTCGCATGTGAGGCGCCGGGTCACTTGGCAATGGTCGAATTGGATGAGCATATCACTTTATATTACTCTAAGTCTCACTCCAACAAGGTATAACTAATAAGTTTCCTATCAATCTCATGTTAGCAGTGGAATAAGTCGAACATTAGCGGAGACAATTGTGAACTAAGCACCACCACACTCGCTCAGCAAGCTTGGGCTGAGCTCCCAGCTTCTGGCATCCCAGGGATCCCCCAAGACAACGATCGGGGCCAATGCACCATGAGAAATTATTGACAGCAAACAAGGCTCCATACAGGTCATCTTCATCAATCAGCGCTGCATCAATGTCACGGAGGATGTTGTCCCTAATGCTCAGGAGGGGGAAAATGTCGATCCAGGGATGATGGAGTATGGACGTCTGGAAATGACGTGGGGCGAAGATTATCCGGCAAGGAGGAGGTGAGGTGTGACTCTCCTAGAAATGTCAGACCTTGCATATTGAATGTTGAAATGCAGTCGTCGTTCTCGAAGTCTACAAACGGGATGGGCAGGGCGACCGAGGTGCTCGCCAGTGCGTGTCTCGACTCAAGTCTCGTTCGATTATGTGACAGTGACCATGCGTCACATGCAGTACCTATCTCAGTCCCTGTTGATCACCTGCCACTCAATGTGCATGTCTCTCCCGGCATTATGGTCTCCGTCGAATTCATCACGTTCCTGCAACAACGCCGGTCTGAGACGCTGGTAATTCTGGCCTACTACGGTGCCTTGCTCCACGGGAGCCGCTAACTGTGGATCATCCAGGACCTTGGGAGGAGGGTAGCCTGTGCCATCACCACGCTGCTTGGACAATACAGGCGGCCGTGGCTCGAATGGCCAAATGCTGTGGTGCTATAGCAAGGCTAACACGCTACCCAATCATCCGCCTAGTGGTGATGAGCAGCCGCTTCCCCGCCCAGTCTTGCCCACTCCATGCCAATGAGCAGCCAGAACAATCCCCGTCCACAGCTCGGCTTTCCTACTATAACAAGACGCCCAGGTCCCCAGGGTACACGATATTCAACAGAGCCATCATCGAAAACGTAGGAGGCGCATCAAATGTGTACAAGAAGACCTCGTGCGAGATAATACCCGCCCACTGATCCCCTCGTAATATTTGATGATGCGCATTAGGCTCCTAACCATGACCAGCAAACCGGCCACGTAAAGCGCCATCATTGGCTCTTTCTAATACCGCGCACATCGGGTTCGCGCGACGCCACCGTCGGGCTGTCTGCTATCCTCTTGTGGAATACGCCCGCGGCGAGCATGAAGCCCGCGAACACGGCCAGCTGCGCGACCGGGTGGAAAATTGTGAGCGCCTTGCCCGCGGTCTCCATAGAGATGCTGCCCTCGCTGCCGCTCTTAGTGCTGCTGAATGTTGCGGCGGTGGTCATGGCACCCCCGACGCTCTTGCAGAGCCCGTCGCCCGCCGTTGGTGAGCAGCACGATGCGGCCGAGGACCATGTAGATGCTCGCAACGAAGAGGACCAGCGCGAGCAGGAGGAAGCTGTTTTGGATGGTAAATGGCATGATGGTGTATTTGTTGAAGGGCTGTGTGGCGGATTTGGCGCGGAAGGCGTAGCTCAGGATTTTACTGCAATGTCGGTCAGCCTCGATAGAACGAAGAAAAAAAAAATTAGTGGCGGTCGGGCTGGCGTACATGCTCCACCAACGACAAGGGCGCCCATGAACTAACTTCTGCGGCGGATAATTTGCCATAAGTGCATTCCAGTGGTTACTGCGAAAAGCAGGATGAACAGGATGGCATCAGCTGTCGTAGCTTGGCGGTAATGATGAAGAGAATACTCGTCGCTCAACGCAATTTTCACCATCTACATCAGGCTGGAAAGTCGGGATGCTTGCGATTGAGGAATGTGCTGGCTTCGGGACAATGACCTGATAATGGTGTTCCAGTAAATAGACAAGGCAACTAGAATGAAAAGCCGCAACCAAATTTCCTACCTCACGAAGTGTTCGGCCACGCAGTCGCTAGCTCGTATCATGATGAAAGGGATGCATACAAGCTGAATACTCTATGCGTATACGTATATGGATACTCTCCCAGCCCGGTAGCGGACCCAAGCAACCAGTCATATCAATTAGCCACCGCGCATAGTCAAATCAACTAGCATAGCCAAGTCGTTGGTTTACTACGCGAATTCCACATCTAACCAGCAAATCACACAACCATCCTCAGCCTTCAGCATATAACTCCCTAAATCATTACCATGGCGATAGCATTCCGGTACTTACGGTGCAGCCGCCTTCCCTTAGATGGCAGCTCGGCGTACTGCGCTTGAGCCTCCTCCGTCGCGCTCTCACCTCTCCAGATACCAGATTCGTCTGCAGTAGGAACTCGGCAGATATACCTCTTAAGCCGACTGATGTGAGTAGCGTAAAATAGCTCATATGCACGGTGCAAGAGGGAGAAATCTTAAGTGGCGCCCATGAGACCGGAGAAGGCACGAGCAAAATACTGTCGGCCTGAATCTATAACAATAGTCGGTTTTCTATGCTTAGCCGAGGCCAGCAAGTAGCGACGATCAGATATGGGGTATGAAAGTCTGTACTCTGTTTCTCTGCGACAGCCCGTTCTCTGATAGCATGACATTGGTATGGTTACACGAGCGTCGTCAGCCCCGGGGGTGAGTGTACTTCCCACAGTCGGACAATGGCATTTTTTCGCGTCTTCTCTAAAAGATGCTTGACCTCTTAACACTCTGACGCACAGTCCATATGCGCGTGTCACTGCTGCCTTGGCGTGGCGTGCTATGCAACCAAAGATGTGGGGGCTGAGTTCCACTGGAGATAAGCTTGGAATGTCGATAGAGATGCGCAATGAAGGATCCGACAGGATGTTCTAACTTCTCATCTCTGACGCAATACTTGCCTGTGGGCAGTATCTGCAGTATTTAGTGTGAACAGACCTCTGCAACCATTGACAGTATCAATCGTCGACATACGCTCGTTCTCCCTTATCGTTACGTTGCTCCCGCAAATTCTCAACGCTGTTTTGCTATAGAACCCTAAGGGACCGTATCACGTTGGGTTCAACCACTCGACTCCTGTTGATCCAACGCCGAACCCTGGCACCCTTCCGTTGACCATCTACTATCCCAGGCTCCAGGCGCGAAGCTTTACTGCGCCATACGTAGATGCCATCAGCGCGCGTGTACACGAACAGGCCATCGACATCAGCAATGGCTCCCTATTAAAGCGCACAACAAACCTCCAATTTCAAGCTCCCAAACTTCTCAAAACGCACCCAGCTCTCCTCAACATCTTGTCACTATATCGCTGTGGGACGTTAAGCGGTAGCATTTCTCAGAAGGACACCCGAAGCGGTTGTATTAGAAAGCAGAGGATAAGGCTGTCAGCTAGAGGTTGGAAGGGGAAACGCATAGTCAACAGAGGGCGGTGTTACCGTTTTTAGATAAGCATTATAGTCGCGTGGTTAGATCTCTGTACCATTAGCATCTATATTCGAGCAATGTAGATGAATAAATAAAATTCCTAAACAAGTACGGGTCAAATAAATACCTCTTCTACTTCAAGCGGGATATTCTTCACGCAGCTCGGCAAATACAGTGTAACGAAATTCGAATCCGAGGTTTCTACTTACGTAGTTTATTTTATCCATTCTGGATATAATGTCCTTTCTTGTTATCATGAAGATTTTCTAATGCGGCTTGCTTTGCACCATCCTCCGAGTCTACCATCCCACCTCACCTTCCCGAAGCTCCTCCCTTCCTGCCCGCTCCTCACACATCCTCCACCGCCCACCAAAGCAGCGCCCAATTACTCACAGCTAGCACGCCAATTATCCAAAACGGCACCGCTACCCGTCCTCCAGCACCTACATGCTCCAAACCCCATCCAAACACCGCGCTGCCCACGTATGGCCCCAGCGTCCTCGCTGCAGCCGAGATGCTTTGCGCCAGCCCGTGCAGCGTCGCCAGCAGGCTCGGGTGGGGTGCGCTGTTGTTGACCAAGATTACCGTCGCCGGATTGACAAAGGCGCGCGACAGCACCTGGGCGGCCAGCACCGCGATGAGCGCGGCCCAAAGCAGCGGCGGAGAGGAGGCAAGCGCGGGTAGCGTGAGCAGCGGGAGGAGAAGGTAGGCGGCGAGGCTGAGCGGGAGAAAGAGGCGGTAGGCGGCGAGCGGGGAGAGGCGGGTGGAGAGGCGGGGGTAGAGGACGAGTTGGACCGGGAGGCCGACGAGTCCGATCGTGGCGGTGGCGAGGCCGATGGCGTGGGCAGAAAGGCCGAGGCCACCAGCGAAGAGCGAGGAGCCGCGCGGGCTGGAGGGGAGGAGATAGAGGAGCGTGTTGTAGGTGGAGACATGGAGGGCTTGGAGGAAATGTTGGGTGGGGACAAGGATGATGTTGCGGGTAAGGATGGAACGGAAGGGTAGACGGGCCGGCTTCTCGAGTACGGGCGTGTTTTGTGGCGGGACGGGGGAAGTTGTGTGGGATGAGGGTCTGCCGTTACCAAGCTCGATGCGCTCTTCCGTAGGAATGGCGGCATAGCGGTGTTGTGGTTTCCAGATGCTCGATGCCCGACGGGAGATGAGGCTTCCACACTTTACTCCGTAGCCTGTTCGGCCATGGAAGGACTTATGAGTCTCATCAAGTCCAAGAAAAACTGCAACCACGGATAGGAGGAGAAATGATGCACTGGCGAGGTTGGGAGGCGCATATGGATAATTGTCCCACCAGCCGGACTTTGAGGGGAGGAGAACAGTGGAGTCGTCGTCGAGAGTTCTTGTTGCAGGAGCTAGGAAGCCTCCAATGATAGGGCCTACAATTACCCCTACGTTGAACATCATCGGTAGGAGTAAGAATGAGCGGGATTGATACCTGAGGTCCCGTTAGCTGGGTCCTCACATCACGGATGCTTTATCGAACACACGCACTTCTTTTCAGGAGTGATTTCCGAGATCATGGCTCTCATAACACCGACATTGCCGTTCAATGTTCCACACAAGGCACGAAAGAAGAGCATTGCTGCAAACGAGTGCGAGAAGCCTACGCCAACCGCTGCAATGCACCCGCCACCCAGGCCTATCATCAAGACTCCCTTCCGCCCTATCCACAGCGCATCGGCAACTCGGCCCCACATTACACCAGTCACGCATTGGGTGGCAGCAAACACCGAAATTAAAATTCCCATCTGATATGCTATGTCGGCGGCTGGGAGTGTTGGATCAAACCAGCGCAGCTGGTAGAAAACATATGCCGTAAGCGACCGCTCGCTGATTGGTTCCGACAACCGGGCAAGAAGGATAATGGCGAGTTGGCCCTTATTGGGTAGTGATAACCAGGTCACAGGCTGGTCACTCTTGCGGTCGGCTTCTCTTTCCATGTCGGTATCGGCGGGCGAGTTTGAAATGTTAGCAGGCGGCTGTACAGTGTACTCGTGCCTGTGGTGGTGAAGGATTGTAGCCACAAGTATTGCCGACATGGCTCTGAAGCTTCGGACCGTCTTCGGTGGCAGGAAGAGCAGCTGAAGACGCCATTCTCAGGCCTTTTATCTTCAACTCGACCGCGAGAGAGAATGGCGAGGGCTCAAACGCGGGGTTGAAGAAACATCGCACGTTGGAAAAATAGATATGCAGACCTCACAGCACGATTGTCGAGCCAAGACCTATACACGAGCCATCTGATTTCACTAGACCGATATTGAACATCATATTGATCCTTTAAGAGGTGCCATTGGACGGAAAGCCTCTGCGCTAAGGCCACGGGCCGAGATCTTCGGCGATTTATCTTATCTGATGATGGCGCCCATCTTGGCACCCGACACTCGCCTATCAACGGCGATGGCCGTCATCGGACTGTGTTCGCATTTAAAATTCCTTGTCCTGCCATGATACGAGCGTCTCTGCTGACGTTTGCGATCAGGCTCTGCAAAATTCAATGGGAAAGGACGTGGTGGTTGGCCTGGTCGAGACCCAGGAAGTCGATGACTCCAGCTCGCAGGAGAATACGAGTGCCGACGGCAGACGACCACCCCCGTTATCATGGAAGCTCGCCTCGGTTTTACTGATCTCGCTTATCGGCTTCGGGTCTAATTGGAGCGCTGGAATCACTGGGGCAATGAAATCAACGCTGAAGAAGGAACTCCATATTAACAACACCCAGTTCTCTCTTCTCGAAGCCAGCGAGGACTTTATTGTCACAGCTCTGATATTGTGGAGCGGAGTTGTGACCGACAAGATCGGCGGCGCGAGTAAGCTTTCTCTTGGAATCTCTGCTTCTGGTTGGCTGACAGACGCAGATGCTATCGTCTACGGAAATATCATCTACTCGATCGGTTCCATCGTGATCGCCACTGCAGCGCAAATCCGTTCGTACAAGACCATGATTGGCGGGCGTGTCATATCCACTTTCGGCGATGTGGCCACGCAGGTTGCGCAGTACAAAATGTTTTCGTCTTGGTTCCCACCGAACAATGGATTTGGATCCACGCTGGGACTTCAGCTGGGTCTGGGAAAGATCGGATCCTTCGTCGGTAAGGCCACCGCGAACGTTATTGCAAAGGTTCGTCGCCTTAAAGAGTTTCATCTCATTCTCCCACTCAACGATAGCAGAACACGGGTAATTTCGCCTGGACCTTCTGGGTTGCCGTATTCATCAATATTTTCACGAACATCATGACCCTAGTCTTCTCTTGATTCAACCGTGTTGCTACCAAGAAGTTCGTTGCGCGCGCCGACCCAGCGACAGGCGAGCAGCTGACCGAGAAGAACAAGAAATTCCAACTGCAGAAGGTTCTGGACCTGCCCTGGGTCTACTGGGCTGTCCTGTCATTCTCTCTGCTGGAGACAAGCGTTGCCATAGTGTTTCTACAAAATGCTACGGAACTCGCCGAACAGCGATTCGGCACAGACTCCGTCTCTGCCGGCTGGTACAGCGCTCTGAGCCAATACGCTGGTAAGCAACAACATCCTCCCGGGTTTTGTTGCAGTGCTTATGAGGCTAGGGTTCTTCCTTGTTCCCCTCATCGGAATATTTATTGACCTGTTTGGGAATCGAATCACCCTCAGTAAGCTCCTTTCCCGACCTTCCGTGATGCAGTACTAATAATCTCAAGTGGTCATCTGTGGTGTCGGCGTCTCCACCGCCATGGTGCTCATCAACTGGTCCAGTACCACTCGAGGAAACGCCGCCGCATTTGGCATCTACGCGTTCGCATACTCAATCGGACCCACTACCATAATCGACTCCATCCGCACTTCCATGTGGCACCAGTCCGTCTTCGGCACTGCTTATGGAATCAAGATTGGGATGAATAACGCGTAAGGATGCAGCCCCTCATCAACCGGATGACAGCAATGCTGACGCTGACGTAGAATGAACATCATTGTCCGCGTAATTACAGGCGCAATCCAGGACCGTGACAACAATTCTTACCACCACGTGACAATTGTCTACGTTGTATTATCCATGGGCTGTGTCGTTGTCTCTCTGTCCCTCGTCCTTATCTCGTGGACGGCCGTTGATCTCAGGCGCTTGCAATGGACTCGGAAGCAACGTATAGCCAACGGTGATCTCAATGTGGTTCGGAAGGAAAAGTTCTACGGTGAGAATTGGGGAAGAAACAGAACAGTTTCGCGAGGCTTTTTCATAGCCTTCACATTATTGGTACTTGGAAGTTGGTGCGCATACTTCTGGGGCGTGGCAACAGGAAACAACGACTGATGAATCATGGCCGGGGTGCATATAAGAGCAGCATGACAGCGATCGGGGTCCTTTTGGTGCTTGAGTATACGGGGGATAGAGTAATCTAAGACGTAGAGATATGAGCCTCACCAGGCTATAGGAACACTACGATGTAAACTTGAATTAGATTTTGTTCCGATTCTCAGTCGCATATAGTGCAGTGAACAAGCGACCTTGTTCATCAATGTGCAACACCTACTTAGATGCGGCTGTCTTACTTGAAGCAGTTTCGATGCCCTGCTGTCTATAGCACCAGAAATTTGAGGAGGTCTCTGAATAATATCATTCAGTACAGAAGTGTGTATTGAGCCATCCAGTCTCCGCGGCCCTGCACCCTGGACAGATTCCTCCCCAGCATGGTTCCCCAAGCCTTTCCGCCCCGAGCAGTAACTTTCGTCGAAAGCTAGAAGAAGAGCGCTCATCACCTTTAAGATGGAAGTGAATGACTGAAGCTCCGAGCTTACGTAGGCGAGTGAGATCACCAGCTGGACTGTTGATCTATTTGATCTCTTCAGAAACTTGTGACGGGACCGATAAGCTTACGGAGAATTGAACATTGGTCCGTCATGACGGATGCCCTACGTCTAAATTGATCCGTGGGACTACGACGATCGAATTTTCGTAAGCTTAGATTCGGCTCACGACGGAATTTATGATGTGGATGAACTCGGTATTTCTCGGCTCATCACGGGATGTTATGCACTCCTCAGTAAATCGGCGACCAGGTATTCTCGGCCTGGCTTACGTGTTGTACCCACTTCTTTCGCCCCTCATATGAATATGACCTTGACGCATTCACATTAATGTCTGCCAAGCCGCAAAGGCCCCGACTGATATCAGAGCCGTATATGCATAACTTTGCTCTCTGCCAGACTTAAAAAAGCAGAGGATATACGTGATTGTGTGCTCTATTATATTTAGGAACGCAAGATAAACTTTCCGGGCGTACCTGAGATTCGTAGCGTCGGCAGCAGTCAATTATACTTTATAGAAACTATCCACACATCTATCTCAATGTAGAGAAAATAAGCTTAAGCGGGAGTACGTACACCGGTAGTAATAGTAATCAAGACTTCGTGATCTACTAGTTGTTACAACACTCAAGATAGCTCAACGTCTATAGATGGTTAAGATATGTCCGTATTGTTTCACTACCATTATAATGCATTCGCCAGCTATATTCTCATTGCGTACCCCGTGCACGGCAAACATTCGTTCCGAGATTCCGATAGCACGCACTGCATCCGGGATAAGACCAGACATCTTGTTCCGGTAAAATAGTCTTGGCTGTTGCAAAAAGCTATAAAGTGCTAGCCTGCCGATATTAATTTTACCAGCATCTCAAAGAATCCTCACATTGACATCATCATGGACAGTTCAAGATCTGCGCACGGTGAAGGCATTCATAAAGCCACAACTGCGCTGGAACACCCGACGTCCACGTTTCTTTCTAGTTTAGACCTTTCGCACATCGTTATCGGTATTTTCGGCCTTATACACATCCCATCTATGATATCCTAGACCTCTTACTGAGAGATGACAAATAGATACTCGCCAAAGTCGTTGCAGATGCTATCTACAACGTTTATTTTCACCCTCTCTCGAGATTCCCGGGACCTCGTCACGCGGCAGCTTGGAACATTGTCTACGTCTATCATATGTTCCGTGGCAACTTGGTACACTGGATAGACTCAGTCCACAAACAGTACGGCCAGGTCGTCCGCATAGGTCCCGATAGATTGAGCTACACCAAACCAGAGGCATGTAAAGAAATCTACGGCCACAAGACTACCGGCCGCAAAGCCAGTCCGAAAGACACACGATTTCTCCAAGGTGAAGCCAACGGCTTCAACAGCGTGCTCACCGAGCCCAGCGATGCTGAGCACGGCGCCCAACGCCGTATTTTCGCCCACGCCTTTAGCGACCGTGCCCTCGGCCAGCAAGGAGAGCTCATCGGCCACTACGTCGACGATCTGATCCAGCTAATCCAGCGCGCCGCGACCAAGAGCCCGACTGGCGCCGCCGAGCTCGATGCCGTCAAGCTGTACAACTTCACGACCTTCGACATCATGGGCGATCTGACCTTCAGCGAGCCCCTCGGCAACCTCAAAAACTCCGAGTACTCGCCTTGGGTGGCAGCAATTTTCCACAGCTTCAAAGCGATAACATTGATCCGGCAGCTCAATGAGTATCCGCTCCTGCAGGCTATCTGGAAAGCATTCATGCCGGCATACTTAAAGGAAGCGGCGGTGGTAAATCTCAAGCACAGCTCCGAACGTGTCGCCAAGCGGTTGACCAAAAAGGATACCGAACATCCGGATATCTGGGCATTGATTCTCCGATCTGGGCTTGACATCAGCCGCGAAGTCATGAACGCTAATAGCATTCTATTTATGCTTACGGGCACGGAAACTACTGCGACGTTGCTCAGTGGGTTGACGTACTTGCTCTTGAAAAATCCTTCCAAATACAAACGGCTGGCTCAAGAGGTTCGGCAGTGTGAAAGCGAGTCTGACTTGACGATAGAATCTGTCAGGCACATGAGATATCTGGTTGCGTGTATCGAGGAGGCACTTCGAGGTACGTCCAGTCGCAACCATCAACGTAAAGGAAGTGAACTCATCCATCTGAAACAGTATATCCACCGGTGCCCTTGGGAACCTTTAGGGAGATCGTTCCAGGTGGCAATGAGATCCTGGGCGAGTATCTTCCAGAAAAGGCAAGTGCTCCCGCTACACCATGTCAAATCCCCGACCGCGCCGTGGATTTATCCTTTCTTCTTAAGCCAATCCCAAATTGTTTCAGACACGCCTTGCTGTGGTGTCTTGGGCGGCCTTCCGCTCCCCCATGAACTTCAAGGACCCTGAGCTCTTCTTACCGGAACGTTGGATGCTCGAAGAGCCCGGCTTCGAAGAGTACCATGCGTATGACAAACGGGAGGTGGTGCAACCATTTTCCTATGGCCCCCGCAACTGTCTCGGAAAGAAGTGAGTGTTGTAAATTCTCATGTGTACATTAGTTGTCGAACTAACTCTCCCTACGCCGAAAAGCTTGGCGTACTATGAGATGAGAGCGATCATGGCAAGGGTTCTCTGGAATTTCGACCTCGAACTCGAATCTCAAAATGACCAGTGGATTGACCAGAGATCTTATCTCATCTGGGACAAGCCGGAGCTTGTGGTTCGATTTAGGCCGCGGGAAGTCAAAGTTCAAACTGAATAGATCGAGTCCAGCCGTTCCGCTTGGCATATTAACAGGCAAAGTACGCTTCTACACGCGTTTACTCGTTCCATACCCGGTCGGATGAGATGATACTGTCACAGCTGGTCTAGCATCTGCCATGGCAATAGCTTACGTGGCGATGGCATGTGCTGCAAGAGGCAAAGCCACATGGTCTCCTTTGTGAATGTTAGTCCGACGGAACCTTTGGAAGGCTTTCTTTGGTATGCAACCCACCTTTGCGTCATGAGATTTCAAATTCTCACATAGGTCAACAAATGCCAATACGGTAGTTTAATAGTACACTTGCTGAATAATACTATTCTTCTACCTGTCATCATGCTGATAAAGACCTTCGTCTGTAATGGATACCTCTGGCTCTTTTCCAGGTGCCGTTTTTGATCGCACACGTCTTTCAGTTCAGGCCCGTTTCCCGTAATGCATCATTCACAAACACAAAAACGTCTCTCATCCAAGCAATCCCACTCGGTCTATAGATGGATCCCTTCAATCCTGGGATCGTTTGCACTAGCATGTTCACTGCCAACCTTATAATCATTGCCTACCTTGCCTCAAATCTGGAATCCATCGACATATTCTGCAAGTCCTCTTTCCGCTCTCCCGATAATAGTGCTGATAAGGACTAAAAGATAGTCGGCACCCACCTCAAACCTAGTTGAAGATACCACGGGATGTGATCTGCGGCTGCGGTGGTCCAGTTCAAGCGCGTCCTTCATGCTGCTTCTAACAGCATCGATTCACCGCTCCGCACAATCAGCATGAAACATTACATCCACGCATTCAAAATTCAGGTCCAGTGCAGCGTGATGCTAGATCAATCTGCGAATAATAGCGACTCGGGAAACATCAAGGCGTCGGCAGAGGGCATACATGGCGAGGCTCGAAGTGCAGATTTGAGATGAATCATCTGTGTGGGATAAGAATCTAGAGTGTTTTGTCAGGGTCGGAAGGGGCAAGGGTGTTTCATGTGGAGGGAAAAGCGATGGGTGGGAGTGTCGTCGTGAGAGTAGGAGCAGATCATTAGAAGGTGGAAGGCCAAGAACTCCTCAGTGACTGTAAGATTGAAGCAGATCCCAGCGGAAGATGCTCTAAGAAAGCATTCCGTAGAACAGATGTAGTAGAAACTGACCACAATTTCATACCTAGATAAAAATATTTACAGAATGAGCTGTTTATGTACTAATGAACACATTCCAATAATATCCACAAATTGAATTTTTCAAAGGTCGAGATAGCCACACGAATGTTGACTGCGAGCTTCTGATCACTTTTCTTCAACCGCTTTTGGCACCTGGGTTCTGCAGGGTAAGTACACCGGGGCGGTAAGGCAAGAGGTCGTAGCTGGTGCTCTTGTTGGGGTCGCGTCCCTGGTACAGAAGCTGCAAGTTGCACGGATCGACTGTGAAAGTCTGGTCCGGGTTACTGCGGACCAGATCACCATGGGAAATGTCGTTGGTCCACGTTGCACCGCTGTTGGCCTTGCCGGCGAAAGGGTTGCTCTCAGTCGCAGCCTGGGCTGTCCATGATCCGCTCAGGCTGGTGGCCGTGAAGGAGCGGAAGTACCGTCCATTAGCACCCTGGGCCTCGACAATCATGAGATATTTATTTTGACCCTCCAAGGTGTAGACCTGGACTGCTTCAAACAAGTTCGCTGTTGTGTCGCTCATGACCACAGTGGAGGCGGTGCCGAAGCTTCCTGGGAAGTTTCCAATGGGCATGCTGGCTCGGTAGATCTTGCCGTTGTCTCCTGCAAAGAACAGGTACATGTTCTCGCTATCGCCGATGACTGTTTGATCGATCGGCCCGGTGCTGGAGTCCGAGATGGTTCCGGAGAAGAGCGGCTGCGGCGATGACCACCCATTCGCATTGGTGGGATCGCTGGATGTTCGGTAGGAGAAAGTAGTCGGACCCCACTGATGAGCAAGAATCCATACATTCTTAGGTTTGAAGTAGAAAAGTGTGGGTGCAACCGCGCTCGAGCTCATGGCGTTTTGGCTGACGGTCGACATCTCAGACCAGTCGGAGAAGAGGCCGAAGTTCATGGAGCCGTAAGCAGAAGAACTGTGGTCGGAGGCATATACAAGATGCTTGCCATTGTATACGACGTTGGTGAAGTCCTTGAGCGATACCCAACCATTCTTTGGCTCTGTCAGCGCTCCAGTTGATGACCATTTGTATGACGACGGAAGTGCACACGTTGCTGCATCCGCAGCCGATGCGAGCAGCATAATAACGCTGGCATCGATCATGGAAAGCTTCATTATGAGATATGTTTGTGTCGAAGCAAGAAAAAGAACCAGGTACCGTCAGGTGGGGATTGATTTTGCGAATTAGTTCAAAGGACCAAAGAGGCCTTAAATAATGCAGAGCCTCGAAATGCCATCACATGTAGCAGCAACCCACATCTTCGTATTCTGTTTCAATTCTTCCGCTCGCCTATGTACTTAATATAATGGATGGTCTGTTGGATCTATTCGAGTATGGCTTGGCCCCACGTTTGTTTTAGTTGTTTCATGCACGAAGCCTTCCGAGTACGGAATACGGGAGATACGGAGTACGCTCAATACGGTATACGATGGCCGAAGCTAACCAAGAAAATCGTGTCCAGATTGACCGAAAGCATTGATCACAGTCAAGATGCTCATGTCCACCGGACCAAGGTGGATTTAGCGGATTTAGCCGCCAGGTAAAAGCTTTCCGGGTAAGTCTAAAAAGAAGCTTAACACAGAGAACCCCGCAATCTCCCACCGCGTATGCCTTCTTTGAGTAAAACCTCCTATTGGAAATGATTGACTCATAGCCGTCCTCACACCTGGCAGTAGATATTCGATCTCTCTTTTATTGGCAACCTATAGAGCCCCAATCACATGTTATACTCCACCGTCTGCCCTGTTTCTGCTAGGTTTGCTTTCCTGTAGTTGAATATGCGGCGAGACACTTGACCCATGCTTCCTTGCGTTGGACATATCCGAAGCCGTATAGATTGTGTGACCATTTTCAACAAGTAAACGACCAGTCAACATTGGGTCAGCAGTTGTTGGGAGCCCAAGACAGGCGAATTATCGGGCTTAAACGAATCAATTTTGTTAATTGTTTGGCAGTGTCAAGAGCTTTGAATGACGTTAAAAGTTTTTACGATGATGCCACTCGGCTCAATGCGGTCCTTTCGACTCCTACATGTTGCAAGACGGCTATCAACCCACCACACCTGTCTGCCATTTTTGCCTCTTACTGTCGTCGATCGCGATTAATGCGGATGTTGGTTCTGATTTATAAATGAAATTCAAAAACAGCGATGATCCGAGCTTTCAATGCACACTCAAATGTTCTGAAACTCGACCTGTTTCCTATTGTCGATATATGCGACGACTGTTTCATCTATTTTAGATCATGGAAATGACGCAAGAGAGAACTGTGCTACTTGTTGCAATATAATGCACGCAAGGGTAACTCAAGCACCGCTTTTTTTTTTTTTCAACACTACTTGTATTTGAATTCTTACTTTATCAAATCAAGCTCTGTTACCCATGTCGACGTGGCTTCCCAGATTGTTTCCAGAATTTACCGAAAATGGCGTTGTTGCATGCCTTCAGTACGCAACGCAGTGTAATATAGAAGCTAATCTGACGCGAGACTGAGAAGGTTCAGTGAGAATTTTGCCCGACGCAGAGGAGCAGATACGAGATGTGGCGCAAATTCCTCTGCTGCCAAGTTTCAGCCCTGCATCTGATTATGTTTACTTCAACGCCGACAATACCAAGTTCCAATAACCACCCATCTACGAGCTCGGAATAAAAACCAGCGGATTACTTTAGCTGATATGTATATACTGACAATAATGGCTACTACGGCAAAGACACTAGTCCAGATCACCGACGGCAGGCTGCTTCCCTTCCAGCTGCGCGCTATCCACTGGCTTGTGAAAATGCAATCAGCGGCATCGGACGCGGGCTCACCGCCCAGCTCAAGCAGCGGGGTTCTTCGTCCCATGTGTTTGTCGGAGCAAGATCTTCCAACAACGGAAATGCAACTGTTGAAAATCTGTTGTCTCGCAACCTGTCAGGCTCAGCTGAGATGCTCGATATAGACGATATCAAAGACGACACCATTGAGCGTTCAGTGTCTACCGTGGAGCGTAGCCATGGAAGATTGAATTTACTTATAAATATGCGGATGTATCAACCTTGGACCTTCCGTTACGCTAACATATACTAGGCACATTCGATGTCAACGTCATCGGGCCGGCCATCGTGATCAGAGCCTTTGCCCGCTTCTCTACAAGTCATTTGCATCGTCGACAAAGGTATTCAACTTTTCCATTATTGTTGGCTCTATTACTGGATCCTAACTCAATCGTCTATAATAATCAGCAAGTGCAATGCCAAGCAAGCGATGGCAATTTCAACCGCTCAATCCTTCTTCTCCATATAAGGCAGACATGCATCATAAATATCCTTGAAACCAGGGTACTTGCTATACCTCTGAAACACCCCCTCATCCACCGTTCTGGCACACTGAAGCGACCCCGCGATGAAGAAGTCGGTGATGCACGGCCGGGCGCCCAGCACGAACGGCCCGTCAGCCTCGTTCGTCCGCAGCAGCTTTCCAACGGCGCGCATGTCGGCATCCACCGCGATCCACGCCTGCTCCTCCTTGTCCGAGTCGAGCAGATCCTCGAGCCGGTGCCCGAGCGAGGCTTCGCGCGTGCGCCGGAAGTACTCCTGCGCGCGCGGCGACAGGATGCCCAGCTCGCGAGGCATGACCGACGCGCGGAAGGCGGTGCCGCCCATGGCACGTGCTTTCGCCTCGATCTCGCGGCCCAGCTCCGACGTCAGCGGCACTGGCGGGTCCGGGTAGGTGGACTCGAGGAACTGGGCGATGGGAACCGAATCCATCATGTACGTGTTGGTCGGCACGTGCTCGATCGCGGGGACCGTGTATTTATATTTGGATCCCGAAGCGGATTCGCCGGGGACCAGGCCGCTGGAAGTTTGAGGTTAGAAGACGTCTTCGCGTGCGACCGGAGAACTCGAAGCCAGACATTGGCATGTAAAAAGGAAGAAAAGTGAAGAATATGGGGCTTGAGGGGAACATAAAGGGGACCAAGAATGCTAACGTTACTCACAGCCCTTTTAGCGTAGGTTCAATATCCGGAAATTCGAGGAAGACGGTCCTGTAAGGGATATGTTTGTAGTTGAGCATGAGGCGGATGCGCCAGACAACGGGAGAGAAGCATATATTCTTAGTGCAGGCTAAGTCGTATAAAACAATCTCGGGTTCTGATTGGGCAGCCATGTTATGCTAAGCTTCTTGGAAAGCTTGATTGAGCAGGTGCAGTTGAGCTGTAGAGTTTCCAATCGGCTAGTTAACCAGTCGAAGGTCTCGGTTGAAGCGCGCGCGATGGATCGCTGAGAAGGCTGGGTTTCGACCTTATATAGCTTGGAACAAAGCTGCAGTAGGCCGCGGCCGTAGCCCTGAATATTCTTTAGCGCATGTGGAAATGTCTGCTCAACGGTGATGTTGATGGAAAGGAAACGCGCGAAACTGCGCAAGGCAACAGAGAGTGCGAGGACACGTAGCTGCCTGCGGATATTTATAGAAACAGGCGCTATACTTAGCTTCGACTCTCCCGGCACCCGCTTCTCATTCGCCCTAAGCAGCATCATCGGCAATCCGCCTTTCCAAAAGTAGTTTAACCAGTATCCCACACACTCCAAATGACGCTCTTCGCCGAGTGCGATAGCGTTGGCAAGTGAGATCTAGACTTCCAGGCTCAGGTTGTGGCTGCTGACGGCGTCTCGCCCTGCGTCGTGCATGGCGGGCTGCGGTGGTAATGATGTGTATGGTGAAAGAAGAGTGGGGGAATGTCTAGGATGCGGTCGTGGTCATCTACATAGCTCTTGTCAACGCGGCGGTGGTGAGTGTATAGTGGCGGGGTTTGGGGTTATGATAACCGTAAGAGATATTACGGGGCGTACTGGAGGGTAGACGGAGGTAGGGACTTGGATATATAGAGAGACGACACAGAGCGCTGTGAGACCCTTGTGTCTGTGAGTTGGGCGTACAACGGGATGGCCATCTTGTGGATGAGCTGATGTGGAAAAGCATATCAAAAGAGGAACGAGGCAATTTGACCTGTTTAATGCCCTGCGTGGATTGAAAAAGTGAAGGACAGAGGTTTTTCAGACTAAGTTTTTGACGAATGATGCTTCCGACTTGATAATCTCGTGGAAGGGGAAACATATATGACATGACTCAGTCTATGCGTCAAGCTTCCTCTCAATTACCGCTTCCTTCATGAATGGACTCCGGTTCCTGATGGTCCTTCCCCAAATGACTAAAACCACAGGTGCACAGGAGAGCGCAAGAGACAGGAATCCCAACAAGCTGCTCGCCCAGTGAAAACCGAGGTTGGTGTACAAGCTCTGGGCAGCCAGAGGTAGGAAAGCGGCACAAAAGTTTTCCCCTAGAGCCACAGCCGCCATAGAACTACCCGCGAACTTTGCATATGCATCAACCACGTAGTCTGCTATAGCAGTTATGACAATAGTATTACCTGCGCCGACCATGGCGAGGCCGATGGCGGGCAAAATCCAGGGAAATGAGGGGTACGACGTCCAGCCATAGACGAACATGCCTCCAGACATGCCAACGAAGCCAGCTGCGCAGGCAACATACAGACGCGCCTCTGGGATTGGTGTGTTTGGCACCTCTGTGTTCCTCTCTGAAGAAGCGAAGTACAATTTTGCTGATATCAGGGCGCCCGGCCAACCAAGAATCTCACCCACGACGATAGCAGTTTGTACGAAGCCGGCCTGAACCGGATCCCACCCGTACAGTGAGGCGAAAACTTGCTCGACGGATTGAGTGAAAAGATAGATGTTGCCCATAATGAGTCCTGCCATGGATGTGCAGACGATTACAACTGGCTCTGTGAACAGCATGTATAAAGGCCTTTTCAGACTCTCGACGATGAGATCGGTCACGGGTGTGTTCTTCAGCTCCAGCTTGCTATAGGTGTTGATACCTTGTCGGCGCATCTGCCTCGCACGCTGCGCAAGCAGTACGTCGCCTCTGTTCTCGGGCAGGAGGATCCAGTACACCGGGAAAAAGGCACCATACCAGATTAACTGGCAGTAGAAGATCCAACGCCAGGAGAGGTGTTTGAGTATCGCAGCGCCAATGACGGGTCCTGTGCTGCTTCCCATAAGGTAGAGAGCAATCCATAGACTCATCGGAACTGTGCGAGCGCGGTCATCTTCCCAAATATTTCCAATAACGCTACTGGTGGAGTTTGCAATGATGGCAACGCAGCCTCCGCTGAAGAAGCGGGTGACGATGAGGGTGGCGAAATTGCGTGCCACAGCTTGCGGGATAAGCGAACAGATGAGGATGACGTATGTGCCTAGGAATACCTTGCGAAAACCAAAGTCTTCCATGACCGGGAGCATCACGAATGAGAAAATTGCTCCACCGGCCGCCCAAGACGCGACAGGCCAGTATGAGTTAGGGAAATTGGTGTCGTTAACGTTGAACCGCTCGTTGATGGCTTCGGGGGCAACCGTCATGATGGTTCCGTTTAGCATGGTCGTAAAAGTTGCACATAGCGCAACAGAGGTAATAATGTATTTCCTCGTCTTTGGCCAGTTGTACGGATTTGCTGGATCATTGGGCCCATCCCAATCCAGAACTTGGATCTCCTCGCGGCTTCGACCTACTTCGGTCAGTGTCATGTATCGTGCGCCTCACGGAAGATGACATATACCTGTGACCTCGGCGCTCGAGGTGCTCCCTGCCTGAGATTTTTCGTGGTGCATCATGAGGAAGGAGAAGTTCCCGATCAGCTTGGGATGTGGTTGGCACGATCATACTAAAGCGTGGTCCCCATATTCCTCATTTATTAAGAGAATGTCGCGGAAGCGCATTAGCCAGTTCAATTACAATAGCATTAAAAAAAATTCAGGAGAAGACTAGTCCCCGTAAGATGTGAGGCTCAGTCAATCAACGAATGTCGTGCGTGGCACGATTCAAGGTGGGTAACGGCCGGATCATGTCATGAATAAGCGGCGCAAACCATTCCGTAATTCCCGCATTATTTTGCCGCTTTCGTCAAAGCTCAGTGGAGAACACTGCAACCCGCCAACCATGAAGCGCTCCAAGGTCCCACCATGGAATGATTTGAGGCACTCGCGGCTGAACGACCGGCAATGGAAAACAGAAGCCTATTACTCATCGGTCTTCTCTACTGCACCAAACCTGATCTCGAAATCGGTACAAATGCTGCCGAGGAAAAGCTGCGCCGCGGAGGCCGGGGTACTGTCGCTTCCGAGCCAAGTAGAAATGGGAGCCAAGAATGTGTAAAATACAATCCAAGCCCAGAAAGAGCGGCGCGATCAGATCCCAGACATCCTGAGCCGCGCACAGAGACAATTCCAAAGCCAAGCAGCAGCGAGACGTGGACGAGGCATCAGAGCGCCGACGGCTCGAGCACATTTCGAGCGGCACAGCAGTCATTGGCTCCGAGGACGATGTAGCCAAGCTGTTCCGCAACGGAACGGTGTTATCTCCGCGAATGCTACTTTCTTGGAGTTTACTTCGCTGGCATTCTCCCGTCAGCCATGCGGCGAAGCAATGCTACATAATCATCAGATTTGTGGTCGCCAGCTAATCTTTTGAACTCATCATTGTGGTCGTCACTTTGCTTCTTGTACAGCGCACAGTTGCCTCGAGAAGGCCACAATGGTCAAGCTACTAGAATGACCCAACGAGATACTAATCGAAATCTTCAAATCCCTTAACGACATAGATTCTGCTATACGGCTGGCCAATTCCTGTCGCAAACTCTATCTTGTTTTTGATAGGTTTCGCTTGGGAATTCTCAAGCACATCATAGTAAGAGATCTCCACGGTAGAGTACTTGGCAAACGACTGTAAGGGATGTAATTGAACTAATCTACCCAGCTTCACTCCGAAATTCACAGATATGATATCGCACTTTGCCATTTCAATGACGCTTTCCATGCATTCTCCTCAGCACAGCTTCACAGCCCTCACAATGTTGTCGACGTCAGCGCACACCCCCTTGCACATTCGCTTCGAATAACGCGTCAATGCAGACGATCTCAGCTCCCGACAAGTTTTAGATGTTCTCGCTCGCTGGCATGGCCTCAGACTCGTACGGGATCTCTACACCAAATGCGCCGTACATTTAACATACACGGAGCGTGCTCATAGCATCGGAGATACAGAGCTGGTCGAAGAACCGGTGCTCGACATTCTCGAACTTTACTCAGCCCAAAATTGTCTGCGAGGAAAGAAATGCGACAAATGCGCTTCCCTCGAGTTCAATGAAATTGATGGCGCACGATTCTACACTGCACTCACCAAGGATTGACTGGCAATGGCGGTTTGCGGTCATCTGTCGTTACAGACTTCAGTCACAGAAGAACAAGGTCTACAGCCAGATCACGGACTTTTGGTTCCGATACGATTCCTTCGGAGAGCGCCTGCAAACGCTTCAAGCCTACGATTTCGTTTACGGCTTCCTCGCTAAGAACCTCCAGCTCTGAACCGTCTCCACCTCCCGCGACTGGCTTCGAGCAGAGGAGCAGTTGAACACTCGTTATCAAAATTGGGACTGGTCGTTCTTCGTGCAGCAGCTTCGCGTTGCGCTCACTCCAGCAGATATCCTGGAGCTCCTGGTTATGATGTTGCTCTGGAAACGTAAGCCGTCGAGCGAGTGGTCTCCAGCTTTCCCGGGGCTGTATCCATCAGAGATGTAGGAGAAAGCCCGGATGTTTGGTTTGAAGTAGCTAATTTGGAAGATGCATGCTTGGAGCAGCTACGACTGTTGAAAGGCAAGGGTCCCGACGTGTCGGAGCTGTGGGCTCGCTACCGCAGAAGCATGTGGCAGACGAAAGCTCGCGGGAGATCTAGAAACCTCTTGGCGGAGGTGATTGACATGGCAAAGGAAATACCGTGCGAAAAGATGGAAGTGGACGAAGCGACTGGCAGTGATGCGCGAGTTTCTTGATGCTCGTCTCTGATCAAATTCCTCGCTAGTGAAGCTTTTCCGAAGCCTTGTTTTATTTGCTGAGAGTTGGCTTCACAAGAGGATTATTGGTATTGGTTGAGGGTCCACGAGATTGCATAGGAAGTATTAGCATCCTTGAACAGACTTGATTAAGAGTACATAACCGTTCCCATCTCTTTAGCGCTTGCTTGTAAGCGTTGGTGTGGGACTACACGTGGAAACTTTCAGTCCTTCGGTAAATCTGCTGAGACCATCGGTTCCAAGGGCATCGGGCGTGCTAGCAGGTAGGGTACCGACGAAGGCATTGAAGTTGTAGATGCCGCACACGCACTCGCCGCTGACTTGCTTCGGGGAATCCCCGCTCAGCTCTGCTACCTCGGCGCCCCCACGCGTGACGCTGAAGGACTGAGTGCCGACGTTCAATGGGACCTCAAATGAAGCGGCGCCAGCCGGGGCGCTGAAAGTCTGTGAGGCGGCAGTGCCAGACGTCACCGTCAGATTGGCTGCAGATGTGAGCAGCGTAACCACAAAGACGGAGTCGGCGACCTGATCGGAACCAGTTGGCGCGCTGCCGACGTTGTCGGTGGATGCGCAGTCCAGGTCCTTCGGTTGCGGTCGATACCAGTAAACAACCTTCTCCGAGGTGATGTACGAGGTAACATCAGTGCTTCCCGCCTTGTACGCGGAGATAAAAGGAGCAGCGATGTCGGCCCAGCCATTGTGTGGCATGTCGTTAGTCCATTTGCTGTTGCCGTCGTCATAATGCTTGGAGGCGAGAGGACCAATGTAGTGGGATTCGCCGTAATCTGTTTGATGACAATGAGTCAGCGTGGGAAGGGGGGAAGAGTATACAGAACTTTGCATGTCGGGAAGCCTAGCTCGGCACCTTACCGTTCCAGGTGATTATTTCAACGAAGCGAGAACCAAGATCCAGAACCTCCTGCCATCTTGTAAACCAGAGAAAGTCGGAAGGGAAAATCTGATTATGCCTTCGTCAGCCAAAGTCATCATCTTTATTCCGTGAAGAGTGCTTACCCAGTTCTTTGGCCCAAAGGAAACCTCACTGCCAAAGTGCGTAAAGAACCATGGTGAAACGGCTGCCAACGTGAGTAATTGGCATCTACGTGCGGGAAGCCGCTCTGAACTTACGTGCTACGTATTTCGTCTTGTCGCCACCGAGCTTGGTGGTGTAGTCCGTGTCGGCATAGGTTGGCAAGTAGGTGCTGGATGCAGAGGGAGGATTGTTCGAGCCATCGGTAGGCCAAGCGTACCTATTCTTCATTAACACCACAGCTGTGCTCTGCTCTCCTAAAGTCGGCTCACCAGCTGAATGCACCATCCAACAGGCTCCAGTCAGCGGTGGAGCCAGGGTTGAAGTTTGGTGCAAAGTAGATGTCGATGCCCGCGGCGCTCCTCACAGCAGAGACATCGAGAGCGTCACCGACGAATGTGGAGATGAAAGCCTTGTTGTCGACTTTTAGCTGGGCGGTGTTGCTCCCGAACGCAGCAATCCGGGCTCCGACAGCTGAGGCGTCACTGGTGCTCCACTGGCCGTCGTTGAAGTCGAAGGAGAGGAACGCTTGGAAATCATTGTTGGCTGCCGATTCATAGGCGTAGACAAGCTGCTGAGTGTAGTTGGCGTCTGTGGTATCAGGGCCGAAGTTGAGCGCAAATGCGTCGATGCCCAGCGATTTTGCACGCTGGATATCGGCATCGTAGTCAGTAGCGCTCGTGCGATCAGTAGTGATTCCAATCTGTTGTTTCATTCATATAAGCCTGTGCAATGCGCGTCTTCTGCCGGCAGTTCATACCATGAAATGAGCAAAGACATATCTATCTGTGGATTGCCTTCTAGATATAGTTGGTGTACCGGCAGAGCCAGGAGCAGGGGCACCATTTGCCAGAGATGAAAGGAGAAGCCCGCAAGCAGCGGACTGCAGGGCATTAGGAGCCATGAACATAGTTATGAAGGGAGATGCGCGGGCTCTGTCGTCGACTAGCAAATGATCGTGTAGGCGGGAACCCAGCAGCTTTTCAAGCTACCGAGGGGGGAAACTTGGCAGGAACGGTCAGCCCAGGCGGGACAATAATAGCTTCTTCGTCCCGTAATTTATGAGTCGCGACTGATTTTGGCCCCCAGATTACAGGGGTTTTGTGCCGAGCCGGCCGCCACTTTTCCCAAAGCGACCATTGAAGGATCCCGACGTTGGGGGCGGGATTAAACTGGATGGCTTTGAACATTGAATTCTCACGAAGCACAACATATGTCTGTCACTCGTTAGTATATGTAGACAGCAGGCAGAGTGTCAGTTGCCATAAGAGAAATGATTGGACAATGGGCGGGTAGTTCACCAAGCCGTGAAGAAGCAAAGCCAGCCCGCGGGCTAAAGTGGATACCTCAGTCGTCATAAGGATTGTGGCGGCGGGACGAAACGCGCGTCAAGCACTGTTGTGGCTTACACCAACTCGAAGAGATAATTGTGTCACGGCTAGGCTAACGATGTTTATGAAACTATCCGAATGTCCCAACAGCGGACGGCGTATGCGTTAATAAGATTTCAGCTACAGTCGACTATACTATGCTAGAAGGTGAAGTACGCCGAGCTTACTGCGAGTCAACCTTGGTACATTTCAAAGATCGTGGATTTACTGTCAATTACACGACCGCGAATCACGCCCATTCCCGAGTCAGAAACATACATGTGCAGCACAGTAGGCTTTTTCTTTATGGAAACGTTCTACATACCGAGCGACACTGGCAGGGTCGTCCGACGCCGCTGGTGGAAGCTCGCGCTCAACGACGATGTCGGCAGCACGGTAGACTCCATTCATCCAGTGGACCAGTTTTGTGACTTCGCCTTCAGGATCATCCAGCTATGCATGTGGGCGCAGATGCCAGGGCTGCACCGACCCATGTTCGATGCCTTGGGCGAACTTGAATATCAGCCTCGACGAATACTGTGTACGCAAGTCCGCGAGACGTTTTTCATCCCCATCGTGAGCGGTCCCTCTTAGGGCTAGAAGCTGGTCACGTAAAGTTTTGTGTATCTCTGGGATGTGCGCCTAGTCTAGCCATTGCACCAGATCGCCAAATAGGAGCATTGCGGAGGTTGTCTCGTCTTCCTTGTCATCGGCTGTGACTTTGTCCAGCTCTGCAAATCTCGATCTTCCTAGCGGGGTAACGGTAGGTAGACTTACTTGACGCGTGGGATTCGCTGCTGCAAACCAGCCTGAGTGGGCGGGGCCAAGCCGGATTCTACCAAAACAACATGTGT
Source organism: Neoscytalidium dimidiatum (assembly GCA_037367355.1). NCBI lineage: Eukaryota > Fungi > Ascomycota > Dothideomycetes > Botryosphaeriales > Botryosphaeriaceae > Neoscytalidium > Neoscytalidium dimidiatum. The sequence goes on along the minus strand of CM074697.1, from coordinate 2,389,445 downwards.
GGACTGAGGAAAGTCGGCAGTATTACGGACTTTGGTGTACAGAACGGCGAGGGTATCAATGAGCACGATGATGAATATATGCTTATGCTTGGACTAGGTGGAGGAGGCACGGGTTCGGACGGGGACGTGAGGGGCGATGACGGCTTTATTATGGACGCAGCCGATGGCGAGAGCAAAGTTGGCGGAGCGGTTGTTTGTAGAGAGAATTCCAAGATAGCGGGGATGAGGATTATCAGGCACGCGCCACTCAGCTGGTACGCGCTCGTTCACGAGCCATCGCATCGGAGGGTCGACTGCCAAGAGGCGCGTCGGGTCGTCATCAATCACGCTTTGGCACTGCAAGACAGATCAGAAGGAAGCCGTTGGAAAAGATAAGTAGCAGTCAGATTAGAAAACCTCAGCGCGTATTCTGCGCATAAGAGACCCTCCCACTCAGGCTTTCATAGGACACGAGCAGCCTTGACTCGACAAAAAGTGAAAGAAGCGACACGGCGACGCTACACACAAGACGACCGCGGCAGCCGGGAGAACGGCTACGGGGAAGAGCAGCGACACACAGCCAGAGGCCAGGCCCGGCTCCGCGCAAGCACTCCCACACAGCTAGGAGGATCCGGCGTAGGGAAAGGGCGACGCTTCAAAGGGACATCGCACGTTGAGGGATGGAAGTGCGTAGACGAGATGATCGCGGATGTTGCTGGAAGGAAGACTGGTGTTGGTGAGGCTGGCGAGGTTGGTCGGGCACCCGTGCCGTGCTATTGTAGCCCAGTGCACGCGTGCCTCGGACACACGGTCCGGCTATTTCACCGAACAGCTTCCCCCGCTAGGCCGCCTGCCCGCGTGGCCCTGGCCTGTCCCTTCTGCGACCCATTGTTTTCATCCTGTCCACCCTTCTGCTTCAGCTATCAGTACACGCAAGGCAGCACATGGAACCGCTCGGCTGAGTCGGCAGCTCCGCCTCTAACATGTCAACCATCGCTCAGCTGTGCTTCACCGGACATGCGCGCGGTCAAGGCCGTTCGGGCGGAACTTCTCGCGACAACTCTTGCAAGGGGTATGAAGGGCCCGTACGAAAGCAGTGTGGGGTACACTAACTACAGGTGGGGATGAGCCTATTGATTCTCAATATCTGCTTATCATCTGCTGGACAATCATCGTCGAAAGTCCCACCTTCGCCAACTGCTCTAGCATACCCAACCCCTGCGCCATCCGCTGCTGTGGAGACGGCGCAGTCCCCGGCATATGCCTCCACTTTTCCTCTGTCCGTTCCACCTCTTCACACCTAGCCACCACCATGCTTCCGTTACCACCACTGCTGTTAGGGAAGACACTATACTGACGCTGTAGCTTGGAAAGATGCAGCTCGTGATCTGACCGGTCGGTGCAATCCAACGGTACGGGAGGCCCGACCTCGATGACAAGCCGCTCAAGTCTGCGCATTGGATCCTGTTCCGATCGCAAGTCATGCCACACCTCGACTGCTCTGTCGCGCGTCATGACTTTGCGGAATGCAGCGTGACCAGGCTTTTCAGCCTCAATGTTGAGCTGCAAGCCGCGGATAAATGCGAGATGCTGCTTCATGCCCCGAAGGCTCTCAGAAAACTACGCTCAGTCAGCATGTGTCGCCCGCTCTGAATGCAGTGCCTCACCGAAACATCGTCCGACGGCACGTCAATGCACAGTTCGCGGATACGTCGACAATGCTGGCCCAGCATTGCCAGCGACGAGGCGCGCCCAGACAGTGCTGGCTTACTCCTGCCGCCGTGCCACAGATCATCGTCGCTCACTGACAGCTCTTCCAGCGTGCGGCCTAGATGCTCAAGTAATCCGTCATTTCCGACGGCAGAGTTCCCGTCATCGTGCTCTCCATCCTGCTGCCCGAAGAGCACCTCAGCTCCATTCCGCACTGTCAGCCGTGCGAGCCTGCACTGTGCAGCCAGAAACCCTCGCACTTCGGAAAGCCGCTGCTGCGACGCCGCCGCGCAAGACCGCGGGTGCCTCTCATCCCAGTTATCGAGACGGAGGCTTAAGCCGTGGAGCTGCGCTTTACCAGCCAACTTAAGGAGAGATACGCAGGAAAAGCTCCCCTCTTGGAGACAACCCCAGTCAAAACAGGCGGCAAGCCGAGCATGTTCCATCTCTCCAACGCCACATGCGCAGAGATTCAGCAGCTCCAAACGCCGGAGCTTCGCCTGTGGCAAATGCTCCACTGCGTTATTGCCATCCGTCAACCAGTCGAACTTGCGAACAGTGGTGAACGCCTCATCTGGCCTTTGCGTGACAGGGTGCGAGTAAACGCGGCCGACTGCATGCACGCTGAGGGAGCGGAGAGTGGAAACGCTCATGTGGATGAGATCACCGAGAGACTGTAGCATGGCAGTGTTGGCTGCCGGGACGGTGACGGATAGGGTGGCAAGTTGTCCAGATAGCCGTTGGAGAGACGAGAGGCTCGTGGCTGTTTCCAAGGAGTTGGAGGTGATGCCCTTGGCAAATGGCGAGCCTGAGGTGCGACGGTAGATGTGAACGGTACAGTTGGGAAGCTTCCGAAGCGCAGACAGAAGACACGATGGCATACGCGGAGTTGCGGCCCAGCTTCTTGGTCAGCCATACCTTTCTCATCCCTAATTTGGAATTTCTCTTACCCGAAGCTTGACAAGGAAACGCCGGGAATCAAATCTGCGAGTTTCTGCAACTGCGCCCATGTAGCGTCACTGCGACTATCAAGATAGCCGTATTCGCCGACATCTCTACCACGGAAGACTGGGTGATTCGGGATGAACATCATTTCGGGCACTAGGCCAGATCCGTAAACTTCTTCGACGCATATATGGTGTAACCGTCTACGGAACTCCGTATCATTTTGCATCCGCTTGAACAGCTTCGAGTTTCTCACTTCACGGCCGGGGCTGATGACGAGCGCCTCGATGCGACCGTCAATAATTCTTTGAGCTGCGGCATGCCATTGTTTGCATACTAGAGTTGCTGAAAAAATACTGGGACGGTGCTCTGCAGAGAGCTGTTGTGTATTGGATGTGAGAGATAGGCGTAAAGGAAGTGGGGATGAAAGCTTACCTCGCTGAGGATGCAAAGCAGGAGGTCTACGCCGATCTGGTCCATTAGAACGTACTAGTCAACTCCTCTCCTGGAAACTCGTTTCATCCGTTGTTTGAGTTGGCAAAGATTTCCCGCTGCGTTGACGCAAGGAATGAAGGATGCGCGACCTTTTAACTGCAGGCTGCAACAAATCGTGGCCTGTTGGATCTACCGCGGTCTAAATATAGCTCCCAGCTAAGATAGCCACCAGCCCAACGCCCCAAAACTTTCACAGAACTACACTGCATACTTTTCTACTTCTGCAATGCTATGTTCAGAACTATTATTCTTTCCAGCGGCCGTACTACATCTCTCCTGGCTGCACTTGAAGCGCTGGCGGGAATTTTGCGGCTCCATCACGGCAAGTCAGTGATTTCATCTTGCAATGCGCAGCGCACGATTTCAACCATACGCACAAGCCAGAAATTCAGATTTCTTTAACAAATATGCAACAACGCTGAGATACATGATTCTAAACTCTCTCACCCTCTCCAACACAAGCCCTAAAACCGCTCGTGCTCCTTCTAAAGATGACCCTGCCCATCAGGGCTGTTGTTCTGCGAGAAACGCCGGCTCATAGCTCCGCTCTCGCTCATCGAGTTGTACCTAACACGATAATGTCAGCTAGAAAAACCTCCCACTTGGGCTCTGTGAATAGCTTACCTGAACCAGAACCCACTAGCTAACGCCGAGAAGCCCTGCGCGTTCGCTCGTTCGTCCTGATCGTTGAGGTTTTGGATGTTTTGCCACTCGTATGCCTCACCACTGCCCCAGGGCAGCTTGTGCTCGATGCCAGCCCGTAAAGCGCGCATAAATTCATGCACCAGCGTGGTTGATATATAGTCGGAAAGGCTATCGTAAGTCACTCCTCTCCACAACTGCGTACGCCAACCGTCACCAATGCGCCGCGTGCTGCCGCCCAGCGCTGCCGGTGCGTTTCCGTCGCAAAGTACAATGACTGAGTGAGGCTCCTGTCCGTTGTTTAGGTTGCTGCCAACGCCAGTGAAGGTATGGTACGTAAATGTAACCGTGCTGTAGCCGTTGGGATTTTGCATACACAACGCTCCCTGCGGCGCGTTGATCGACGGCGCCATGCACGTGTTCGTCGAGGCGACTGCCGTACGTGTATCCATCCACAGCGCCGGGTTGGTCTAATCTTGATAGAAGTTTGATATCCCGCATACAATGATTACAGTGCTATCCGCGAAGGGGTTGGCTGGATCGAATTCCCCGGAATACGAACCAATGGCACCGGCGACGTCTCCCATACGATCTTGAGGTCGCCGTGTGTAGAAGTTATCTTCATCCAAGGTAGCTGAAACTATTGAACAGTTGCTTTGCATTTTCTTTATGGAACTGCTGAAAGACCTAGTCGTTCACACGAGGATTATTGCGTTCCACCCGAAGTTTGTCGCACGGGGCAGTTTTGAGAGCCTCAGCAACTGCTTTTTGGATTGAATCTCTATTGTGTTGGTTGCATGCTGGACTGATGGTGTAGCTTTGAGCTCGGGGGAAGATCACGGGAAGAGAAATGAGGACCTTCGCAACGGTCGACGATAACTTCATGATGATAAGAGATGGGAACGGACGTATCTTTTGGTTAGGAAAGTTCAGGAACAGTCAGGCATATTTAAGTCTTTCTTTACATGGCTCCGAACCAGAAAAATCCTCAGATTCACACTTTACTCTGTCGGAATGTACAGAGACCGGCCTCCGAGGCCGATACACTTCAGCTCCTATTATTCTCTCCAAGGTCCAACAGAGTTGGCCATATAACCCATGTCTTATTCCAGTAATCGAGTGTTAAACTCACCCAATTAACGTCTTAAACGCATCGAGTTAACCCGAGGGCGCCGAGCGAGCCATCAACAGCTACTGCAATGCCGACCTGACCCTCGACCCCGACTACAAGCCGGACGGCTGATTCCCCCAATTCCAACCAGAAGGAACCTCCCGCGATAATTTCATCGATGGCTTGGACAACTGCGTCATACGAATGAGTGCAGGCTTCGTAGCAGACCAGTTCGGATGCCATGACAAGGAAAAATTGAACACCGGGGGCGACGAGTGCAAGAGAAAGCCCAAAACGATCATGGAAACATGTAAACAAAGCTCTGATACTGTAGGATATCCAATATGTACCGACTGCGTGCAGGTCCCGATAACCTGGCGGTGCTCTTACTGACAAGACGAACAATGGATGTGAAACTTAACTGATATACAGTCAGGGAACAAGCAACTGAAAAGGATGATAGTCACGACCAACGTAGTATTTACCTTTTGAACCTCAAGTTAGTACGTACGAAATTCAGTAAACCTGAGAGTGCTGTACGTTAGCAAAAGGATATATGAGGCTTCAACACATAGTGGTATGTCGACTTTATAAGGCTCGAAAGCCCTTCATTGAGGTAGTCCATAGCAACCCTGCACGTCAACTGCGCAACCGCGGCTGGAAAAAAAAATTTCGGGTCTGGCGGTAGCATCAGATAACCAAAAATGACGTGATCGATATCAACACGCCAGGTGGAAAAAGACTTCCTGGATCCGAGCTTTTCAAACGAGAACGCCGATTCGGAGGGGCTAAGTCCCGCATTCCTGCGACTTTTGATCCACCTTTCCATTCCTTGAAGGCTTGCACGGAGCAATAATGAATACATGGATACCGGATGTCATGCCGTTCTGGACACAATGGAGCTCGTCTCGTACTTCCGACTGGCTAGCTCATACATTGCGTGATCGCGCAAATTCTCTTAAGCACGGCTTTCTTAGGCGGTGAATCCAGGCTTTGCAAACTTTTATCCGTCTTACCAGTGTGTCCGAATCATAAAAGGAAAGGCTATGTTTACTGCAGGATCCGGCCATGCACAAGCACTCAAACCCTGCTGTCAATCGACTACCAGCCATCATGACTACTAGAAATATAAAGTCATTCGACTTTAACCAGGTCGTGCATGATCATAGTGGGGACGAAAAACCGACATTAGCACAAATTGATTGGACTAAAGAAGAGGAGCAAAGAGCAAAATGGAAGTAAGTAGCAGCGAATACAAGCAGCTGACGCTTTACGTTTTCAGTAACGCTGATTTGTTTAACGTAGATTGGACCTAATTATCATGCCGCTCCTGACTCTCGGGTTCTTCTGTTTACGTAGGTTTATGTTTGCCCCGCTCTGATGAATATCATCTGACGCCGAGATTAGAGCTGGATAGAGGAAATATCGCCAACGCCATCACAGACACGATGATGGATGATGTAGGAATCAACCAATTCCAGTTCAACGTTGGCCAACAGCTTCTATCACTGGGTATCGTTCTGTTCGAGATTCCGTCCAACATGGCGCTCTATAAGATAGGCCCAGGAAAGTGGCTCACTTTGCAGCTATTCTTGTTCGGCTTGGTCAGTACCTTCCAAGCGTTCCAGACGAACTATGCCTCTTATCTCATGATACGGTTTCTCCTGGGCGTAACGGAGTCAGGCTACATCCCCGGCGGCCTGTGGACTCTGTCGACGTGGTACACAAGCAACGAGACAGCTAAACGCGTCATGATTTTCTTCTTTGGGAACCAGTTAGGCCAAGCATCAGCTAAACTGATCGCCTATGGCATCCTTCATATGAAAGGCGTTGGTGGATATCCTGGGTGGTTTTGGCTATTTGTGATTATGGGTGCTTTTACCATGGCCAGCGGGGTCCTCCTGGGGCTCTGGCTCCCAGACTCATTTCACCACCCAAGGAGTTGGTTCTTACCCCAGTACCAATTTTTCAGCGACAGAGAACTTCATATCCTCCAGACGCGCGTGTTGATTGAGAATCCTGAAAAGGAAAAGAAGAAACCACACATCGGATTGAATTCCTTCCGAAAAGCGGTGAGTATGGACTCCAGCTTGTGTCCGTATCGTCGAGTCCGCTGACATTTGGACATTCAGTTTTCGAATTGGCGTATTTGGGTCCACGTATTTATCACCCTTGGAAATAACGGTCCGTTTCGTGGATTCGACACTTACGGGCCTACTATCATTAAGAGCTTTGGTTATCCTTCGCTCACGAGCAACGCTCTCGCTGCTGTTGGCCTGTTCCTTCAGGTGCCTGTTTCTTTTGTTTTCAGCTATGTCTCTGATCGATTGTAAGTGTACACGTACTATTCAAGACATATGCACAGTTGAGCTTATTCATTGATTAGCAACAAGCGAGGAGAGACCGTCATGGCTGGAATCTTCATGCATATGATGGGGTATGTCTTTAATCGTATCTTCACTGAGATAAACAACCGAGGGTTGAGGTACTTCGGCGTCGTTTGGACGCAGACTTTTGCTTCATTTCCTCATCCCCTCAACATCACTTGGATGTCTTTCGCTTGCAGAGACTCTGAAGAGAGGTCTTTGGCTATGGCCATGTGAGTTCCTATGTGTGTTTTCCCTGGATATTTGCTGACTATGTCCAACAGGATCATCATGAGCGCGAATATCGCAGCCATATATGGTGCACAGCTCTTCCAAGCTGATGACAAGCCGCGGTACCGCCGAGCGTTCGATGTGAATATAGCGTTGCTTGCATTTGCATTGATATTGGCTATCCTCAGATATATTCAGGAGCGTCTCTGGAATTCCAGAAGGGGAGCGTACGCAGCTTAGTAGATTTCAGCTGGATACCACGAGCACATGGATGCAGGAGATCGATCGAGCCCGCATTTCCAGACCTTGAGGAGCCAGTAGAGGGATCAATGTAGTGACATACATCATCAATTGATAGTTGCCAAGTTTGGAGACTTGCTGAGAGTTTGTATAGGGTGCCGCTACGTAGTGCAAGCCTGGTGGCTGCGCAGAATTTTCATCCGTTTCGCTTCTCGAGGCTGTGGAGTACGTCAAAGGAGGGCAAATCCAGACCTCTCCTTCTCATATCACTTGCCGTTATCTGCTTATCTCTCCCGCAAACAGCCTGTGGTAAGACCCCCCACAGGCGCCACCCCGTTCCTTCTTGCCTAAATGCACGTAACACCCAAGTTTTAGAGCTTTACAGGTTCTCCTGTTGAGAATACACTACGCCTCAGAGAGTGATACAACACGATGCGATATTCCAAACAGAAACTAAAAGCGCTTATGAGAAGAGAGCGGAGTATGTCGCCCGACGTGCTGATGTTAGGATTGAGCTGGTCGAGATTTCGGGGTGAGCACTGTACTGGTGCGGCAGACTGTCATGTAGCGTTGCCGGGTGCCATTGCTAGAATACGGCAATTCACGTGCACGCAAGGCCTTAGCCTCCGACTCAAGCAATCCCGTCGGAAGATGGCGGGGCGGAATCTAACCTCAAGTACGTCATAGGGCGGCAGAACGCCGGCACCGCGGCCGAGGGAATTCTTCGGCAAGCCGGTCTTGCTCACTACTGGTAGATACATTTATTCGACTACAAAAGCACAAGTTTCCACTAGGGATTCGTTGTTCCCAAAAATTTCTCCCTTCCGACTTACCTGCCCATCTCTTGATAAACAGTGGAATACAGGTAAAAGTGAAACAAACACACAGCGCCTCATCATGTCTTATCTCCAACCCGCGACTAAGCCAACTTCCGCACTAGCATGGCACCGAATCCTCTCGCCTAACGCATCCGTCAGGGTCTCACCTGTGGCATTGGGCGGCATCAGTCTTGGGAGCGCGTGGTCCGATCATTTTGGGTACAACGAAGAACCATTCGCTCTGCTGGATGCCTTCTACGCTGACGGCGGGAATTTTCTCGACACGTCCAATGACTACAATAGCGGCGAGTCGGAGCGTTTGATCGGCGAGTGGATGGAACGCCGTGGCAATCGCGATCAGATGGTAGTCGCCACAAAGTTCTCAAGTGGCTTCCGGCGCCACGAAAGAGAGGCGGTGCCATTGCAGAGTAACTTCACCGGCAACTCGGCCAAGAGCTTGCACGTTTCCGTCAAGCAGAGCTTGAAGAATCTCAGGACGGACTATATTGACATCCTTTATGTGCATTGGTGAGATTCGTTCTATCTATGCTCTTGTTCTGAAGCTGACCGGCCGAGCTCAGGTGGGACTTTGCTGCATCGGTCGAGGAGGTCATGGCCCATCTCCACACGCTAGTATTAGCCAGACAGGTGCTGTATCTGGGCGCTTCAGACACACCAGCTTGGGTCGTCGTAAAGGCAAACGCCTGTGAGTAGGCCCCGCTTTGACGGTAGCTTGAACCGCCACGCGACCGCAAGCATCTGACGATCTATCTTCTGCAGACGCTCGTCAACATGGGCTCACTCCGTTCTCTGTTTATCAGGGCCGCTGGAACGCTGCCTATCGTGACATGGAGGCTGAAATCATCCCCATGTGCGAAGACCAAGGCATGGCGATTGTGCCCTGGGGTGCGCTGGGCGGTGGACAGCTGATGACGGCCGCCCAGCGGGAAGAGGCTGCCCGGGACCCACAAGCCCGGAAGGGCTACGGGCAGGACGAGCGGCATATCCGCGTGTCTGAGGTTCTCGAACGAATTGCGACGGCAAAAGGTGTGACTCTGCAAGCTGTGGTAAGCCATCACCTGCTTTCCGAGAGTCCGAAATTTGATGCTAAAATCACTCAATCATCCAGGCACTTGCATATCTCTACCAGCAGTCCACATATGTGATTCCGATCGTTGGCGTGCACAAGGTGGAGCATGTGAAGGCGCTGAAAGATGCTGTGAAGGTCAAGCTCTCCAACGAAGAGATCGCGGCTATACATGAGGCGTCAACCTTCGTTCCCTTATTTCCCATAAGCTTCTTGTATCAATCGGAACAAAGGCCATATAGTACGCGACTTGGGCCCGCCGATGTGGGAAACGTTCGTATGGCATCCTGGATCGACGCACCGCCGAAGCAGCCCGTAAGACTCATCCTTGCAAAAAGCCCATTCGAACCAACACTGACAGAATTTTAGAGCTATGAGCCTCACGTCGAGCTATAGGGGACATTATGAGTAAATCATGAAGCCCATGTTTAGACGACACTAAATATGAAAAATCCTTTCTATGAAATCCCATTGAAACAAAGACCTCATAACGTAACAATAGCGAAGTGGGTTGTTGCCTATGCCCGGAAAAGTGGCTTCTAAAGCATAAGAAAACTAGTTCTGGCGATCCAAGGTGGTTAAAACCACGGGTATTGGTCGTACGGCCATAGCTAATTCCTGATGTACTACTCAAATTCTGTGGCTGTCCTTGCAAATCCCGTGGCAACCAATGATGTGGTCACCGTAGGGTATGCGCGGATAACTTGCTAACTGTAGATAGGAGAATATCTATGCACATCCCGTAGATAATGTCTTATTAGTCACAATCCTTATGTCATATAACGTCAATTCTATTTTCAGACCTCCCCTTGATCATGCTTCGTAATCGCATTCATTTCCAGTGCGCTGGGATTTTGACCAGTGCGCTGGTATGAGGGATCGAGATGCCGCCGTCTTGAGCCCACAAAGAGCCATCGACAACCACGCGCAAAAGCTTTGACAACATCCCATGGATTCAGGGCATGTGCCAATGCGCGGAAAACACCCACACGGTGCGTCTCCGGGCCCTCGGCTTTCCGGACAATGTACTCCTTCCAAGGGAACGCAAAAAGATGCATGACGGCGAAGAAGGCCATCTCGATGCAGATGAGAATGTTCGGCAGAGCCACTTTGATATCGCCATACGCCAAGTACTTCGACTCGGTAATGACATCGGTGGAATTAAGGATGCTCAGGAGCTCGTCTTGCCAGAAGCAGAAGAAGATGACGAGCTTGATCGATAGCAGCTTCAGGAATGGACGATGATCAGCGAGCTCGGACTTCAGCTGCGCGTAGAACTGGATCAAGCAGTACATCGCCACGGTGACGGCAACGGATTCGAAGATGAGAACCCAAAGGTACGCATATTTTGGGGACAGGGAGTCTTCGCAAAGGATGTCGTAGTGCTCCGTGACAACGGAGACGAGCGTGAAAAAAACTCTGATGAAACAGTATTGGAAGACCGAGATGTAAATGATCTGTGTCGGTCTTCGTTAGCGTACTGAAGCATGCAACTGGAACCTTTGTCGAGACTTACGTTGAACCAAGTCAGACCACTTTTTGGCTTTCGGAGCAAGCCTTTGGTTTCGCCGCCCGTGCACTTTTGGCACCAAGTTATAGGCCACACCCAATTTATTGGACTAATTCCTCGAAAGTATTCCTTTAGTTCGTGCAAATCTGCGCTAATGTAGTTGCAGAGCAGTGTGAAGAAACTGGAGATGGCAAAAGCCTCGTAGCAATCGCGCATGACTTCGAAGTATACGTGCTTCTTGTAGTAGTGGATGGAAAGCATCGAAACTGTTGCGTATATTGGTACCATCAGGAGGATACGGATGATCCTACGAGGGGGTAGATTGTTTAGTATGCCAGACGAAGTCGTACTTCAGAACGTATGCGGAAGCTTACTGCTTTTGCTCATCTGGTCTCGAATAATTTGCGGCGTGGCGGGATATGAGGAAGAAGCTGACAGCAATCGCTACCGCGCTGAAGATGAAAGATACGTTCCTACAGAGCGCGTCAGGAGCCGTGGCAGATTCCCGTGAATTCCTCCTGTGTCTTACTGTGCGAGCGTGTGGAAGTTGACCGGCAGCCCCGGCAAAGGGACTTCTCTGATCTCCCCAACGTCTCTTGCCGTGCATTTGACCATGGTTCCGAGTTTGCGAAAATGCCCGTGAAGGGCCAGGTGGGAGCTTACGCAACTTAAGTGCCGTGCCAGTGTAGGCGGTAAGCGGGCAGGGTTATTTCCCGTTGGCCTCGCTCAGCGCCTCTTCCGTCGATCGCGTCCCCACACTTACGAGGCTTGTCCATCGCCCAGTCCAGGCGAGGCAAAGCTTGTCATTTGAGACCGGACGCTGTTTTGAGCGCTTCATGTCCTGCAAATCTCACTGCTCATAGCCAAGTCCATGAATGTGTAGCCGCCAGACCCTGCATGAACATTCGATGCCCCCTATGCTTGCAGCGTAGCTGTGATTCTGGTTCGCCGGTGAAGGACAACGTAGCCGCAGCGGAGCCTGCTGCGTGTTCTCTGCGCTTCGAAGTTGACAATGATTGGTTCGAAGCACGGCCACGTCCGCCCCAACACTCAGGCCGCAATGTGGGCCGAGCCCAAGCCTGGAGAGGATTGCGTGCGTAGCGTGTGTGGCTTGGAAACGCGAACGATTCAGTTGTCAAGTTCAGGGAAGCGCTACTGGAAACGATTTCCAGTTGAGACCTGTAGGAATATTCTTTATGCTTCGCTGCCTGAGCATATTCCAATAACGCCAATCCGTCGGGAAATTGCCTCACCAGCGTCAAGACCGCACCTTCATAGAGGCCGCGAAGGTCGCCAATCGATTTCTCAACTTATCTTGGAGAAGCGCTCAACTCAGGGAGTGCAAAAGTTTTCTTTTTTCCCGGGGTGTTAGGACGCTTCAAACGCAAACGTACTCAAAATTTCAAAAAGTTAGCCAACCAAAAGCCCTACACGCCGTGACTACCCGACGCTGGAATAGTGCTTTGTGTCGCTCTCATAACACCCACAGCACAATAAGCAATACAACATATCCGCATTCACTAAGAGCAAAAGAGTTTAACGATATAGCCAACATGACTAGTGTCCTAATTCATCGTATATTAAACTGGTGTGATCTTCCTTTTCTGACTCAAATCCGAATATATGGAGCTGCGCGAACTAATACCCCGTCCCATTCCCCCTCACAACATCTACCTGGTAAGTTCTGCCGTACTGGATGTCGTTCTGATATTCACCCTCAACTACAGGAGTCGGGCTATCTAGCCACACGCTCTGGATGCGCCTCGCCGACTCCAAGAAGCGTTGCTCCACGTCCGTCCTGTTCTGGCCCTCGGGAAGCACGAGCTGCCAGTCGCGCTTCCGCCACTGCCCGTCCACCAGGACGTGCTGGACATCTCCGACGTGCGAGTGCAGAATGATGGCGGCAATAGGATCGATCCAGCCCAGCATGTTCGGGGAGTCGCCGTCGAAGACCACGATATCGGCCTTCGCGCCGACTTGTAGTACGCCGATGTCCGGTCTGTGTAGTGCCAACCCGCCCGAACGCGTGGCCAGCAGAAAGGCTTGGTTGACTGACATGGGGCTGTTGCTCGGGATGCGCCAGTTCGAAAGCGTCTGCCGGAAGAATTTGAGGCGCGTGCTCTGCAGCCAGATACGGGCTTGGCCGACGATGTCGGTGGAGAAAGTGAAGTGGGTGTCAACGCCGAGAGCCGCTTGATCTTGGACTAGTGGTGTATCCTGATGGTCGTGACCGTAGTGCATTTCGGACTCTGGGGTGGTGGAGATGTAGTGGTTGTACCTTCGCAAGAGGACGGCGTCATCTGGTGTGATGTAGCTTGCATGGGAGAAAACTATGGGAAAGGATGTATTAAGGAAGTCATACTCCTCAAGTTTCAGAGGACCGTTAGTATCAAACCACGGGCCACCGAGGAAGTGCGTGGTGAACGCGGAGATATTGGATTTCCTGGTGTGGGCGTCAGTTGATAGTTGATAATGTTGTGAACCAGCACTTACCTAGCGAGATTAATTATGGACCCTACCTCCTCCTCCGAAGCAGTCGAGAAAGAATCATACGCAATTCCTAATTCAACCGAACTAGATGCAAGTCTCTCATCTTCGCTTAGTTCCTGGAAGTTGGCGATCTGATCTTCAATCGTGAAGCCGTTCGAGAGCTGATGGAAAGCATAGCAGAACCACATCCTCACTCCACTGTCAATTGAAGCGTTGAGGTAGGCAGCAGAAGTCTCGTTGGAAAATGTGGCGTGGGCATGTTCGAGAATAGACGTCACACCAGAGTTGAGCGCCTCGTAAATGCCAACCAGCTGGCCCAAGTAGACATCATCGGCGGTGAAGACAGTCGACGCTTGGGTGAACTCGCCGTACCGCAAGAAGTATTCCGCGAGCGTGGTATTAGACCCCAAAGTCTTGTATGCTGTTTGCCAACCGTGGCGGTGAGTGTCTACAAACCCAGGCGAGATAATCTTGCCTTCAGCGGAGACCCTTTCGATATCCGTGGGGATGGTGACATTCTGGGTGTCGTCAAAGATGGCGGTGATTCTGTCCCCAGTCACGAGGACGGAAGTGTTCCAGAGGACTTTCGGGGTCTTTGATGCGTCGTCAAAGGAAATGACAGTTCCCCTTTCGAACAAGGTCGACTTCGCGGCAGTGGCTGTAGAGGCAAGTAGAGCAGTGCAAACTGCTAATAAGGAAGGAATTTGTAGCTGGAATGTAGCCATGATAGGACATCAGCGGTGGGTTGCTACTGGCGAATTTCATGGCTGAAGCTTCAAGGTCCAGCTTTTAAATGCTCCCTTAAGCGGACATATCGGCACTACGGATCAACAGTATAGTCCTGGAAGGATTCTATGAGTATAGGTGGTCTGGTGATGGAGAAATGACAAAGCACCTAATAGAGTTAACATCTCCGCCAGCTCCGCAATTGCTGACGCACAGCAAAGTACGATGGGGGAGGATTTTGTGGGATCAGTCGTCTGCTCTCCACGGCCTGTTCCTTCGCAATCAGGAAGGGCAGACCACATGATGTTTACTCATAAGGAGTTTTCTCGGACTCTACGGCTGCAAATATCGTTCGGCTCCGGCTAAAGCCCTGCAAAAATGGAGTGGGTGGGCACGCGTGAGATCAGCGGCCAAGACAGTCGTTCGCTCCTTTCACTGAAAATGACGTCAGCATGCCATCCTCGCTGAGATATGGTGCTACTGACATCTCCCTCGGTAACTTCATTAGCCGTTCTTGATCCATCGATTAGTTACTGCTATGCAGAGACAAATCCGACATCCGTCGGATTTGCGGATTTACCACAGTTGGCACCACGGAATGCACAACGCGTACGCACAAAAGCGTGCACCATCGAAAGATTCCACATTCGGATTTATCGGTTGACGGTCTGCTTCTGGAAAGATCCCTGCTTTTAAGTAACGTTAACAGTTTGGGTTGGGTTCGTTTTGGCCAGGATTCCCACATTTTCCAGAAGTCTGAACGTTTCGATCCACCCCACTCGTGAGGTCGATGCGGATCCAGCCAAACTTCGCAGTCTTTGCCGAAGATCCGATAGTCAGTCAGACCTTACCTGTATTCCACATTAAAAATCATCATGTGCTCAAGTCGAAAGCCTCGACTCGGGCACCATATTTCCCAGCCACAGCGTCCCAGATTGGCCGTTTATTCTTCGCTTGGCATTCGATCAGTCCGCACTCATTTGCCAGGGCATCAGCCTTCTCGTTTGCGTTCTGGAATGCTGATTCCAGAGTATATGCAGTAAGAGAGTCAGTTACTATCTCTGCTTTCTACGGTGATTAGTAAGTCACTTCAAGCTCGAAATATCTCCTTCGACTCAAGCTAAAAACAACACCGGACAGTGACCATGCCCGATGCAGTGGCTGAAAGCCTTATTCATGCAATATGCAGTTCATGCCCATTCAATCCACGTCCATGACCCTGGAGCACACGACTAGTCAAAGATAGAGTCGTAAAGACTGTTGTTAAGAGATACTCCGTTCTCACCAATTTCCAGAAAGATGAAAAAGTCGAGCGCATCGATGGGAGTCTCAGACATGCTTTGTTCTATCACTAATATGTGAGTTCTGTGTTGCTCTTCATCTTGAGGAATGCTTGTGATAAAGAATGAAACTAATGGTATCGACATCGTCGGACTATGCACGGCTCCTTTTCTGCATCTCGAACAT
Organism: Neoscytalidium dimidiatum; assembly: GCA_037367355.1. Taxonomy (NCBI): domain Eukaryota; kingdom Fungi; phylum Ascomycota; class Dothideomycetes; order Botryosphaeriales; family Botryosphaeriaceae; genus Neoscytalidium; species Neoscytalidium dimidiatum. The sequence continues at coordinate 2,373,628 of CM074697.1, read as the reverse complement.
ACAGTCCTCTAGGGCATGGAAAAAGTTCGTTCCAACATCACCATGACGAGGAAGGACTTCGGTAAGTGAGCCGTTGATTTGCCCGGGGCGAGACGGTAACAATGTAAACCAGCAGAAGGTCAGATCTTTGCGCACCATCGTATCTACCTTCGCACAAATCTGAAGACGCAGCTTTTCTAGCTCCAGGTATATACGATCGATAACGCGAAAGAAAGTCTAGAAGTATGATATGCTTTTGTCATGCGACTTCTTGGACTGGCTATGGGCTACATAAGACGAGTAGTTGCGCGTGACGTCGGTGCGTATACGGTATTTGTGTACGTTTCTCAAATGCGGCTTTCTACGGACAGTGGGAAATCAATGGCGGTATCCTCAAAAAGGAGCCGGGTCTAGTTATTCATCAACTTCAGACGCCAGAAAACGATGTTGCTGGACCTGCTTCAGACGTTAATTTTAGCTCCGCGGGAGATCTCCTCATGCTCGACGTGACTTTGCCGAACGGAGAGCGCGCGACGTCTAGAGAAGATAAGGCAGGATAACATACCATTCCGTTTTTGGGCTTCTTATCAGACGCTCAACGAATACATAGCCACCGATGCCGCATGAGGTGCAAAAATGAAATGATACCTTCGCTTAGTGAGAATCGCTCGTCTTGCACACGGAAGATGCCCTCGAGCTGCTGCAGAGCTCCGTCGCTCTTCATAAAATTCAGTTCTTGCCTGAAAACGGCGTTATCCTCGAGGGCGCGGGAAAAGCTTGGTAGATGTTTCATCATCTGGAATAACGTCGTACCATAAAAACTGAACTCTATAACTACATTAACGATCTGCGCAACATGACCTAATGCATCTGCTTATGTTTAACTTGTACCTCACGAGTCTGCCAGGAAGCACAAAAGGTCGGAAGGAAGAAACGAGGCCAATAAACAATAGAAAGACGGTCAGCGACAAATCGGGTAAGTATCGACTCCGAGCCTCGAGCAGGTTGTCGGCTGATAAGAGATGCTGGTTATTGCGTAGCACATGTCCACATTGACAAGTCAGGGAATTCTGCCGAGACTTCGGCTTCATGGAGCCAATTGCGTTGGAACCTACGCGATTTCGATACTACAACCAGCATAATCTCCACACCTCGAATCTGCTCGTGGTCCCAACAGGCAGGCAGTGGTTGCATTTGCAAGCGGAGAAGCATCAGCATCTGCACAAAATCGCGCCCGTGCAGCAGTTTTTGGGCCATCTGTGCTTTCCCCACGGTTATGCAAAGAGCATCTTACGATCGCAATGCCCGTGGTCAGGAGGCCGCTCACAATCTGATAGCAGGAGGGCACGCGACGTGCTACTTTGGTTAATCTGCGACAGTTGAGCGACGAGACGAGAAATGAAGCGAAATTAGAAAGGAAAATCTAGAAACTAGCCGAATGCCACACAGCATTCTATCATTAGCTGAAGAAGTAGAGCTGCTGTGTCCATCCGTAGTCTATCGCTTGGACATGGGAACGGACCGTGCCGAGGTCGGAAGCTGTGTCGGGAGATTGGTAAGCTTGGAGTGAGGCAATTACCATCGCAGCTCTCCGCTGTAGATCATGAATATTAGAAGGAGATACCCGAGCGAGTATTCTATGAGTATATAGCTGATAAGAATAGTCTGGGTCGATGGCGCTTGAATTTTTCTCAGCTATCGGGCTACTACCTCATGTATAAGAACGTCTCATTCATTAAATTTGAGTGATCTTCATAGATACATGATTTCCCCATCAACATTCGTAAAACCCTTTCCACCGAAGAATTACCTCTTTATCCCATCTCTTATTGCCCTCCGGAACTTTTTGGAGCATCTGTTACCAACTCGTGTGGTCTCTCAAGCCCACTTTCCAAGCAAGCTCATCAAGGCCATTCCCAGCATCAGCGCGATGAGACAGAATGTTGTCTTCAGCGTCGATGCCCTGGAAAGTGGACCGTGCATCCAATCCGCGGCCCACATTTCGACCAAGCTAACCCAGGCAAGGATGCCAGCCGACACAGCATCAAGCGTACCAATGGCGATGAGAGTGGCTGGGTCGTTTCCGTTGAACTTGTCCAAAACCCCAATCCCTATGGCCATGCCTACTGGAGTTACGAGAGCAAAGGCGGCGCCCATAATCATTTTCGTCATCATGGTGACTGGCTGTCCGACAAGCTGGGAGTGCTCATCCATGGCCGCGGTGGAAGGTAGTTCGGCAATGCGAGCCCCGAGGGCAATACCTTCGAACATCTGATGGAAGACGATGACAATGAATAAGGTTTTGAAAAACGAATCACCCGAGACTACGAGAGTAAGGCCGATCACTGCGAGCGTTAAATTTGATCTCTGATACACAAGGGGGAGCGATAAGCTTACGGAGCGAGTGGAAAATGATGCCGGTCTCCATCACCGTCACTGCAAGCTTCTCCTGCCCGGGGTTCATATTGGTCAAAGAATTACCACAGCCGGCCAGCGTCGTGAGCGTGTTGTTGGGGATGGCCTTGCCGCTCTCGATTGTCTCGCCGCCGGCGTCGTGGTCTGTTGACCCATCGAAGCTGGTCGGATGTGCGTGCCTACCATTCCTCCAGAAGAGTATCCGAGACCCGATGTACTCGATGAGGAAAGCAATGAAGAGGCCAGCCATCATGATTGCGGCGGCTGTACCTTCATATTCGGTCACGTAATCAATGCATTCGTTGGTAAGCATTAAATTGGCGTGGGTCAGAAGCTAGGGTCTGTTAGCCAGTTCAACGAAACTATTTTGATTGGGGCGCCACTAACGTGAATAAACGCCGTGGAAACCATGACGCCGGTACCGAACTGCTTGAGGATCATCAAGCAGAAATTGATGGTGGAGTTCTGGATGTAAGATCCCATGAAAATTGGGATGAAGACAGCTGCGAGAATCAGCAAAGTATTCCGTGTTGAGGGAAAGAAACTTGCCCAAAGCACTGGTAACCAGCACGACGAAGAGAAGGCCTATCCGGAGAGGGACGTTGTAGTCCCTGTCTGTGCGTTCGCAAGTTCTAGTACCACCGCTCTCAGACTCCCCAGCTCCCACGCAGTGTCTGTTGGATTCCGTTAGTGACAAAGCGCTCAACATTACATCTCAAGACGACTAACTCAACTCCAGCATGGAAATGGCAATTTTGACCCTCAGACCCGGAAGCCTCGGTAGATTCGCCTTCGCTTTCGTGATCAGGGTCTTCATGAATTTCCGACTCTGACTCTGTACTTGCTGCGCCTTCAGGCACCACGACATATTCCTCGCCAGTAGAATCAAAGCAATACCTATACGTTGACTTAGTTACACATAAAGTGAGAGCCAGGGAGGATGAACTTTACAGTTCTGAGCCATGTGCATGACATCCTGTGTACTGTGCCGGAAGTTCTTCAGTCGCAGTTGCTGTAATCATGACCTGATATTCAGAGGTTCCTGCCACACAGAACCTGTTGAATGCGTAAGCATGACCGCATTTGAAGCAGAAAGGCTTCACGAGAAAAGAACAAAAAAATCCTGTCATGAGATATACTTACTGGACAGTCTCGTGCATGTGGCAGCCGGAGACAGCAGTGATCGATGAGGACGACGCAGCCGTTGTCGGCGCCGAAGTTGTTGAGGCTGTGGTCGTAGCGGGAGCTGTTGGAGGAACAGTCGATAAGGCATATGAGGTCCAGAGGACGCTGGAGCTTCTTTGATCTATGCACCATCTGCGTCAAGTTAGCAACCGTAAATCGCAACTTCGAGAAGGCTGTCGACTCCGTACCGTTCATTTCCAATGCGGGTGCAGGCCGACAGCATCAAAGTTTGTCCTTTGGTCAACAGAGTGGTGTAACCCAGCAGGAGCAGGCTGATTTGCAAACCCATGGTTGCGATGATGAGGAGTGTTTGTTGCCGTGACGGAGAAACTCAGAGAACCAGTACGGAGGCAGGGTAGCATATAACCCGCCTCGCAGACGAAAAGGCACAAGCGCGGCGCAAGGAAGCACCCACAGGGTGTTTGCTATCTTGGCGTGCCAAGAAGCCTGCCGAGGAGGCGGAGTGCAAAACTGGGGCGAGGGCCAGGCATCGAGGCAGCGGAGAAACATGGTGGAGGTGCGAGTAAGCTGTTGTACGATGTTAGCGTCCAATGAGGATGTCCAGGATTAAATCTGCAGCCGGTATTCAGCGGTGAAGTGGATTCCTGAGTTGAGCACCTTGATGTCCCGCCGGTCATCCCCGCGCCATTTCTTCCGCGCCGCCCACCCCAAAGATGCGGAGGCTGTCCATCGAACAGCGCTTCTCCGTTTCGGCTCTGGTCTCATCTGTCCTGTCGCAGTCGTGCAGCCGCTGCTCTCCGTCTGGTTTACTACCACCTCTCCTATCGCCAAAACAGGAAATTTGATGTGCCGCGGCTCGAGCAAAGAAGCGCCCCAGCTATTCCACCGCTCTGTTACAAATTGGAATTGCGGAACCAGATCGATAGAAGCTCGGAGAAACATCAGTGCATCCCTTGGCCTTCTTGGAACCTCCACCTACCATGCCGCAATCGTGCTGATGCCCGTTCCTTCGCCCTCGCCCTCCGTCTTGGCTGTGGCGGCTCTCTCTACTGAATGTGACCCGATTCTGCCGAAGCTGAAAAATTTCGCATAAATTTTCCATGTCCAGTCCGGTTCCGGAAAGCCGTACCGGAAAACGCCCATGAAGCTTTCCATGCGACAGCAACCACCATCCTCTTGGCAAGGCCATCAAGGTGGCAGTCAGCATGTAGGTACGTCCATACCGAGTCGAGAGACGATGTTGGTACGAGCAAGCAGGTGAATATATAAGGCGGAGGTAGACACAGTATGTCCAGGATCAGTGAAGCTTTTCCGCTCCCGCACTCTTATATCCAGCGCCTCCTGGCCAGTCGACTTCCCAAATTGCCGTCACCATGAAGCAAGCAATTTCAAACTTCTTTCTTCTTGCCTTCTTGGCTCCCACTACGCTTGTTTCAGCGGCTGTTCCCAGAGTCAGGCGTGAGATCGTTACCGTCACCGAGACTGTCACCGGCTACAATCCGGGCCCGACACCGTGGGACTGGGCTGCCGGTGCAACGACTGACTATCCCATCCACCCTTCCTGCAACGCCACCGAGAGAGCTCTTCTCTCCAAGGGTTTGAACGAGGCTATCAAACTGGCACAGCATGCTAAGGAGCACATCCTGCGCTTCGGGAACAGCTCCGAGTTCTACACCAAATACTTTGGCGGTGCGCCCACTGGCGAGGCCATCGGATGGTATGAGAAGCTTATCAGCGGCGACCGCGGGGGAATATGGTTCCGCTGTGACGACATCGATGGTAACTGCCACCAGGAAGGTAAGTATTCAAGTCTTCGTCATCTCCAATGCAGTCGCTGACTCTCCACAGGCTGGGGAGGCCACTGGCGCGGTGAGAACGCCACTGATGAAACCGTCATTTGCCCGCTCTCTTACACCACCCGCATGCCATTGGAGGGCTTGTGCGGCTACGGTTATACCGTTGCGGCTGGAAAGCTCAACTTCTACTTCGCTGCCGACCTGCTCCACCGTCTCTACCACCTGCCCAAGATCGGTGAGGCCGTTGTCGAGCACTATGCCGACAGCTACTCTGAATGCCTCGAGTTGGCCAAGACCGACCCATTGCAGGCGGCCCGCAATACCCACAGCTTGCAGTATTTCGCCCTCGACGTGTATGCCTACGACATTGCTCTTCCCGGCGAGGGTTGCACTGGCAAGGACACGGAGGCTTCATCTTCAAGCGCTGCTGCTTCGTCCACGGCCGCTGCCTCTTCCACCCTGGCTCCTTCCTCCGCACCCGCTACCACACCCGCGCCTTCGGCGTCCGCGTCGGCTCAGTCTGTGTCCGAGGGTTCCGATTGCCACTCCCACTCCGATGGCGTCGTCCACTGTATCGCTGATGAGACTGCCACCCCTACATCTACCACTGCTGACGCAGTATCCACCACCGCTGATGCAGCTACTGTAAGCCTCCATTCAATTGCATCCAAATAGGACCGGAAAGCTGATATGCTCGACAGGAATGCCACACCCATGCAGATGGCGTCGTCCACTGCTCGTAATTTCTACACTCTGATATTTTTGCGTAACGGCTGATGGGAATGGACATGGATACCACGGATGGAAAGATTTATGAGGTTAATGTTTTACGCTTGGACTTGGGATTCCGCACGAAAGGCTCATCAGAAGGGTGGATAGATCTAATCACTTGATATGTCAGCCACCCCTCTGGACAATAATAAATGCAACTTTCAAACTGCATGGCCGTCAATTCTGACGGCAGTCCTGTCCTCCGTCTTTGGTGGCGTGCTTCAGTTCTCGCTTGATCATAACGACGCATACTATAGGGTTCTGTGGAAATATTCGCCAGCCCCTTTAGGCCGGATTCCCCGTGCCCTTCCACTTATTCATGACAATAGGTCGTTATTCGACCATTCATGCTGTAAGGCTACCCGTGATCTACCTTCATGGCTTTCAGGCATCAGAAGAAAATACAGCTTTCAGTCATTTCCAGGCGTGACAAAGCCCAAGAAGGCTGCTGATCGACGGTCTTCCTGCAGAAGCAGACGTGCCTTCCGTTCAGTCAGCAGTGATCAGACATGTCTCCGGACGAGGCGGCCAGCTTGCCCGCGGGCGAAAGATGGTCGTCCTATTTGTAAAGGTTGTTGATGAAATGATCCCCATGCTCGCACGTGACCATCTCGTACACTTTTCGATCGTACGATTTTCTCTCGCGAAGCCAGGTCCGAGACCCACACACGACTTGAATCCGGATCCACGCCACTTCCAGCTCAAAGCAGGGCCCGGAAATTCAGGCTACCGACGACGGATCAGCCCACAACCTGTAACAAGACCCTTCTCCACGATGAGCCAAGCCCACGGGGTCCGTATAAGATGCAGCTTCCCGAATCCGGCTCGGGCGCGTTGAAGAAGGCCACGACGTGCGCACAAGCGACCTGCAGCCGACAGTGCTTTCGCTCGCTCCAGCATGCGGAAAAACCGGCACGCCGGCAAATGCCTACTGTGGGCGGGCGATAAGGAACACGTCAAGGACGGTCGGTGGTTGGGCCAACGGAGAGGAGCGGTTGACCGACAAGGCTGTGACGCGCGACGTGTGACATATTTAAGCGCCGACAACAACCACGCTGATTCGCAGCCCTTTGACGGCTCCTCTCGCATCCTACGTTTAGGAACGCCCCTCGCCCGCCCGTCGCCTCTGTATGTCGGTCGACTATCAGGCGACAAAAGTCTTGGTGTTCTTATTCCAGAACCCCAGCTGTACGCATTTTTATCCCCGGGCGCCCTGCGAAAAAAAAAAAAAAAAGAGATTTCCCCAGAAATACCGTCAGGTTCTTTGCATGAGAGTCCAAAGTACCGCGGATCCCTCTCCATGTCGCACAATTGCCCCTGGCGACTCGTATGATATTAACCCTGCCAGCTGCTGCCTGTATCTTTAATTCCACCACGCTGGGCATTCTTGGACCATCAGTGCTTGTTCAGTCGTTCGCTGGTCGTTCGCTACGTCTTTGAATTTTGTTCTGGCTTTTCTCGCGCGTGTCTGCTTGCGTTCAAGTTCGAATAACCTTTTCCATTTGCTCCACAATTTCTTTATTTCGTCCTTTCGGAGTGACAGTATTTTCCGACACGTGCATACACGATGGGTGCGCAGGCAGCGCGGTGGAAGTCGCTTCTCGAGCCGCGCAAGCTGGCCTTCAACTTTCTTTTCCATGGCTTGCATTTGGGCCTGTTTGCCTTTGGCTGGTAAGTAATCTCATCAGCACCCCAAGCCATGTATCTAACATCGTGACAGGTACAAGCAAGCGTCAGACCCACGGTTGGCGCCTCTCAACCTGTTGAGATTTTCGGTCTGGATCTCGCGTGGTGCTGGTCTTGTGCTGACGGTCGACACCATGTTGATCGTTTTGCCCATGTGCCGCACTCTTCTTCGCCTCATCCGGCCGAAGATCCGCTGGCTTCCGCTGGACGAGTCGATATGGTTCCACAGGCAGGTTGCTTACACCATGGTTTTCTGGACAGCAGTCCACACCATGGGCCATTATGTCAAGTAAGACAACCCCAAGGCTCGGGTCAGTCGGCTCACGCCAGCGACGGACCCGAGTTGATGCCGTTTGCATCAAAGCGCAAGACTGACCATTTCCCAGCTTCTTCAACGTCGAAGCCACGCAAGTGCGCCCGGAACTGGCGGTCCAGATCCACTACACCCAGGCGGGCGGGATCACGGGGCACGTGATGCTGATGTGCATGCTCTTCATCTACACCACGGCGCACGCTCGCATCCGGCAGCAGTCGTTCGAGACGTTCTGGTACACGCACCACCTCTTCATCCCCTTCCTTCTCGCCATGTACACGCACGCGACCGGCTGCTTCGTGCGCGACACCGTCCCGCCCATCTCGCCGTTCGCCGGCAAGATGTTCTGGGACCACTGCCTGGGCTACGAAGGATGGAGGTGGGAGCTCATCGGCGGCGGCTTGTACCTGATCGAGCGGCTGTACCGCGAGGTGCGCGCGCGGAGGGACACCAAGATTGTGAAGGTCGTGAGGCATCCGTACGGTAAGTGACAAACACCATTTCCTCCCCTCACACGAGGAAAAGGGGGGCGGGCGGGGAGCACCGTACACTAACGTAACACTCTTTTTTCCAGACGCCGTGGAAATCCAGTTCGTCAAGCCGTCGATGAAGTACAAAGCGGGCCAGTGGCTCTTCCTCAACTGCCCCGAAGTCAGCGCGCAGCAGTGGCACCCGTTCACCATCACGTCGTGCCCGTTCGACCCGTACATCTCGGTGCACATGCGGCAGGTGGGCGACTGGACGCGCGCCTTCGCCGACGCAGTGGGTGCCGGTCCCGCGCAGGCCAAGTTCTACGACGACATGGACCCCATGGGTATCTACGAGGTCGCGCTGCAGGCGGGCCAGGAGATGCCGGCGATCCGGGTCGATGGCCCTTACGGAGCCCCCGCGGAGGACGTGTTCGAGAACGAGATCGCGGTGCTGATCGGGACGGGTATCGGAGTGACGCCGTGGGCGTCGGTGCTGAAGAACATCTGGCACGAGCGGCAGCAGGGCGCGCTGAAGCGGCTGCGCCGCGTCGAGTTCATCTGGGTGTGCAAGGACACGGCGGCGTTCGAGTGGTTCCAGGCGCTGCTGTCGTCGCTGGAGGCGCTGGACGGCTCTGGCGACTTCTTGAACATCCACATTCACTTGACTCAACGCATCGACGCCGACACTGCCAACAATATCGTCCTGAATTCCGTCGGTACCGACAAGGATCCTCTTACCCAGCTGAAGGGCCGCACCAACTTCGGCAGGCCCGATTTCGGCAAATTCCTGGCTGACCTGCGCGACGGCCTGATGCAGCCTGATGGAGGATTCATGGCGGGCATGGAAAGCAGCCTCAAGACGACAGTTGGTGTGTACTTCTGCGGTCCGAACGTCGCGGCCAGGGACATCAAGAGAGCGTGTAAGGCAGCTTCGTGTCCGGATGTCAATTTCAGGTTCTGGAAGGAACATTTCTAAACCCCCATTTTTTTTTTTTTCTGTTCCCAATTATTTCGAGGAACGATGAGGAAGGGGGATATGCAGGAGGGGTGAGATTGCAAGGCGGAGGATACCCATTAGTCTTTGAAGAAGAAGTTCAATATACGAACACATGATCGCGGTTCTTCTGTTCCGGAAGACCACCAAAAAAAAAAAGAAGAGAAAAAAAAAACCAACTCAACTCAAGCCTCAATTTCCACGTGCTGCGTCCTGACTCACTCCCTCCTCCCATACCCACCCCCGCTCCCATCCGTCGGGCTCTCCACCGCCGTATCCTCCACAAAAGCCGACTGCCTCGGACTCGGCTTCTTCACCTCCCGCCCATCCTTCTCCCCCAGCGTCCCCTCCACCGCCTCCCTCTCCTGCATCACCTTCTTCAGCCTCGCCTCCTCCTCCGTCACCGGCAGCTCCACCACCTCGGCCGCCTCCAGCTCCTGCGGCTCGTCGGTCAGCGGCGCCATCGGCCCGTCGTCCTCGCCCGGCAGGACCGCGGGCTTCTCGTGGATCTCGGCCGGCTGGCCCTGCAGCTCGGACACGATGGTCGACGTGCCGGCGGAGTGGCGGCGGCGGCGACGCTGGCGGTCGCGTCGGCGCTTGCGACGGAGCAGGAGCCACGCGCCCAGCACGGCGAGCGACACGCCTGCGACGGAGCCGACGACCGCGCCGGCGATGGCGCCGCCGCCGGTGCCCTCATCGTCGTCGTCCGACGTGGCGCCGCCGGACGGCGCTGAGGTGGCGGTTGGGGGCGGCGGGTGGAACATGGTGTAGATGGCCGAGTGGGCGAAGCCGTTGCGCGGCTCGGTCATGGTCGCGCCGCCGTCGGGGCTGCGTGGTAAGAGTGGGTTGGGGCGTCAGCTTTGTCTCTCTTTCTCTGTCTCTCTCTCTCTCTCTCTCTCTCTCTCTCCTCTCACATAATCGGCGTCACGTCCAACGAGATGACGCGCGTCAACTGCGCGGGAAAGGAAGGGAAAACGGGGAAATTGACTTACGATCCGCCGATCACGTTGACCACCGGCTGCGGGATCTGGTACACGGGCGCGGACTTGTTGAAGAAGGTGCCCCAGGTGGCGTTGACGAGGTCGAAGATGCTGACGCCCATGCCGTCGTCGCAGGTCGTCGTGTTGAGGTCCGGAACGTCGCCCGTCGTCTCGACGGCGTAGAGCGACGCATCCCGCGCGCCGCCCGTCACCATCATCTGCCGCTCGCCTGCGATGTTGCACGTGTGGCCGAAGCGGCCGCCGCCGGCCGTGCCGTTGTAGATGCGCGTCCACGTGAATGACGGCACCGAGAGAACGTAGGCGTCGTCGTAGAGTGTCGAGGTTTGAGGGTTGTAGCCGCCGTGGATGTAGCTGCGGGAAGACTGTTAGTTGAGATCGGGTTTCTCTTTTCGAGATTTCATGACGCACAAGCTGTAGCTGGAGTTGTCTTTGGCTTGCTTTTGCCAGGGGAGGACGCAGAAATCCATGCGGGGAGGAGGAACGTCGCCTGTTGCTGTCTGATTGAACCAGGTAACATTTTCATCGTGGGCGCTATCGCACAGGGAAATGACTGAAAGATCAACCTACACAGAGTGAGTGAGGTGTTATAGTTTTGCCATGGGAGGCTTACGAGATTTCCATTTGTGAATGTGTCCACCGCTTGTCCGCTGCTCGTCATGCCGCCCAACGCCAGCAGCGTCCCGTTACCAGATTTGCCAAAGCCCGGCGCGTGAAGCAGTCCTCCGGCAACTCTTGGCGCTCCTAGAGATGCTGTGGACACGTTCTTCGTCTCTTGCGTGTGCAGGTCCACTACTATTAAGCCTGGAAGGTACGTGATCTGGTTGAACGACGTATTCGTCACCACCCCACCCTCATACTCCACGCTAGTATACAGCCCGTACGAAGACCCACGATCATACTGCCCATTTAGAAAGAATCCATAATTGTTGATCACGTCTTCCGCGATAGCTCCCCAGTTCGGACGCCACGGGACTGCATCGGTGATGTTGTACGAAGCCCAATTCCGGACTTCTGTGTCGTAGGACCACAACGAGGTTGGATCCTGGCTCGGTGCCTGCCAATCCGGGTCAGAGTCGTTGGCTAGGAAGGTTGAGCCGCCGAAGGTGAAGAGCCGGTTGTTTTCGGACTGCGCGGCGTAGAGGGCGCCGCGCACCATGTTCGGCGGGTTCGCGTTCATTGATGTGTCCGCGTACCGGCCGATGCGCTGCTCGGTGAAGTTGATGTTTGCGTCCCATGACTGGCTCATGTCTATCTCGTAAATGTACTTGCCTATTGGGAGTCGGTATTAGGGACTTGGTCCAGGTTGCTGCAGAGACTGAGACTTACTGAAGCCGAGCCAACTTGTCCGGTTGTCGCGGAGCAGTTGAACGCCGCCATCGATAAAGATGGAATCTCGTCGGACCATTGCTATAGCCTTTGTGTTATTTAAGGTGTGCATATATCGACGGGCTAATATATACCTGAATGATGCCAGCGCGCACATCTGTTAAGAACCGGGTCATCTTGCCCCGACGAGAAAGAAACCAACGCAATTATAACGAACGCAATCTCAAGACATCTCCTCAGATTCACCTTCAAGGTACGCATGGCAATGGTGGTATCAACAAGCTCATTGACGTTTGTATAACCGCCACTTTCGCGCAGGATTCAAAGGTGTTTCCGAAGAAGCGTTTCACCCCGCGGCTGAGGGGAAGCCCAGGCCTTTTACTCCGCAGTTGCCGCTCACAGTCGATTGGTGAGCAGTAAGCCTTGGAAACCTGGCATGGTGCAGACGGGGGTAAGCACGGCGCTGCGGACCGTGAGCTAATCCGTACGTGTCTCAACACAGCAAGGCAACGTGAGACGCTGTACTTTGGCACAGCAGATGCCCAATAAGATTGGGGGCAAGAAGAGTTTACCAGTAGATTCGCATCTGCAGCTTTGAACAGGTAGGGCTGAACCTGAAGCCATTGCACAACACCATGCCGAGTGCCGTGAGCTTTCGTGCGTGATTGGTGCGGATGGAATCCCACATGCTAAAACAGAAACGAGACGAATCGTCGCGTGCGAACGACCGGGTGGCGTTTTTACACACGCGCTGCGGAGCGACATCCACATGCGCTGGCGTCAGCCTCTCACATAAGCGGCATTGAGGTTGCCCAATCATGTAGCTTACCTGAATGCGGGGAGCGATGGCGCGGATGAGGCCTCCTCACGCAGAACACGTGCTTGCTACCTTAAACTTCACGAAATTTGCAAGGGCGCATGCACGAAAGAGTCGTCACACAGTAGCACCAACCACTCTGGTAAGACCAATGAGATCACTTACCGGTTTTCATGAATTTCATCCGAAGCTTTCAGCGTCAAACCCCCTCTGCCTCTTTGTGGGCAGCACGTGACTGAGACTCCAGGGCCACTCTATTCGATACTATACGGCAGCCATATCGTTCACGATGCACGGCTTCACCCGAAGTAACGCGGCGACTCAAGATCAACGTCAGCAGGCAGTTCCCAAATCTGGCTGTGAGTTACGTGACGTGAGCATTGTCCGCACAAATTGCGTAACCGTCTTACCTCCAATAAGCATTTTCTCTGCAAAACATCACATACCCTATTGGATGACCAAGAGATGCGGATGAGAGATGCTGGCTCTAAGTAAATCCAGATTGGAACGTGCCCATTAGGGCTGACAACAGGAAGCCAAGACAGCGTTGCACCCTTATCTATGAATAACCTCAGCCGTGTAGCAATAAGGGGGCCTGTGACACAAACCTAAGTATATATATTATGCGGGAGGGAAAAGGATTACGATGGGAAAGCTAGGAGGTGACGCAGCGGAGGATGCAAAACAATTTTAAGGCCACTAGCCAGCACAATAACAAGTGCGGCGTCGTACTTTCCCAGTTTGACAGAGGGGCATAAGAATCTTAGAGCCGACCGCTAGTTTGGCCCCGGTCTCTTCCCGCAGACTTCTATTATCAGCAAACTGTGTTGAAGAATGATACACCTACCATCATTAATCAATATTTGACACTTTCAGGAACTGGGGAAGGCCGGCGCCTCTCTTCTGGAAGTCCGCCGCGCTTCATCTTATCAAATTGTCTCTTCCCCGCGCGGCTTGGATTGAGGAGCTCGCCTATGGTTTGGCGGTTGGCGTTGACTTTTGTCGGTTGAAGTTGAAGACCAAGTGGACAGTGGCTTGTATGGTATCAATATAATAATCGCTATTTGAAGGCTTGATTAACATCTAAATGACGGTGAGTGGTGAGGTTTGTGGCGGAAGTAAGCGAGGAAAAGGAAGAGAATGGGCTGCAAAACCGAATGTAGTCCGGAACGCCAATTCCTCAAGATTGATTGTCGAATTGCAAAAATACGACGCCGCACTTGTCGCAGTACTGGCTAATAGCCTTAACATCGTTCTACTTCAATCTCCGGAACTCTAAAGAAGCAAAAGACTGCCTGGTTCCCTGACGGACCCGTGATTGAAGTGTCTGCTCGAAACATGACGAACGATTATAGATCTCTTCAAAAATAGCTGGCCCAGGCTTTTGGAGATTGGTCATATTCGATTCCTCGTGCTCCATAGTGCTCTCCAAATACGGCTCACCTATCTTGCATAAATCTCGGAGAAGGAAGTACCTGTCGTACTACGGATTCTTCCTTGAGTTCAGAGTGATATATGTTAGAAAACATAGCAGAAGCATTTGGTCAGCATGAAGGTACCATTGCCTCTGGCTTTTTATCACAGTGGGATCTCGAATGGGAACAGGAGGAATGACGGGGTCCGGCGGTGTAGCGAGTAGTGTAGCAGACGTAGCTTTTGCTGGGAGCTGGTCATTTTATCTCCTGAGTATTCTTCCGTACGCTACAAGAGCTTCGAAATGATGGTCTCCATTGTCACAGGGGTGATTCACTGGTTGCCAGTGTCAGTTCCAAACTGAAGGTCTGTTCTGGGATCTGGTGCACTCTTACTTTACTGGGGAGGCGAGGAGGAGTGGACCTTAAAAGTAAGAATAATACGAGTACCTTTCTATCCTAAACTGCTCCACCAGGAAAACGCCGCAGGTCTCTCCTGACACTTCGGTAAAGGCAATAGGTTCGAGATGGTTCGTGGAGAATGAAGCGATACCAGTGGAGAAATTTAGGCGAGAGGCTTGGCCATTCGGCTCAGTCCGGTACAGGCCGGAAATAGTAGATGCTCGACAGATGCACCCTATCTGATTGGCAGGCTAGTGGGTTGACTTACTTATACTGAAGTAGACTCGCGTAAAGTACCCATTTGACTGCCTAAATAAGGCATTTGCCCGTTCCCGAGACTCCCCGGCGACAGCAGGATCGAATGTCTCTTAGTTAACGATCCCCGGATAGAAATACTTCAAATGAAGAAGGTGAAGGATCGAATACGAGGAGCGGAAGGAGTTCTTGTATATATAAGGCTGTCAGGATGTTTCTCTACTTGGATGTCAACGATAAGCAGCCATTGACCGCCTTACATCACATTGCATATTCCGTGCGTCAACCCTCATTTCTCACAGCACCACACAGGCCTCACTCAACAAGTTATACGTACCCCACAGCTCCACCCACCCATCCAAAATACCGCCTCCCATCACCACTACAATGAAGCTCACCTCTTCTACCCTCGTCCTCCTTCCGCACTTCATCACCGGCGCCCTAAGCGCCTGCCGGCAGATCGAAAATGCCGTCGGCGACGCGCTGACGGGCTGGGAGAGCTGCGGCTGGGGTGCCGAAGGAGGCCTCGTCTGCGAAGACCTCGAAGTCCAAATCGGATTCTACGGCAACGGGATCACCATCACCACCGGCGCGCAGGCCGTCACTCTGTATCACAGGGGCATGGACGAGGTCGGAACTTTCTATGCGCATTATTACGCGTGCGATGCGGGCACTGAGGGCGAGGTGAGGCTGCTCCCGCAGGGGCAGTTCACGGCGAACGTGTATGCAGTTGCCGGGCTGAACTGAGGGGTGGGACGTCAGGTTTTAGTGTTGTGGATGCTCTTCATGTTGCGGTGTAGGAGGAGCATGGCTGGTAGGGATGTTCTCGGCCCGTTACTTAGCATGGGCAATGAAAACAGAAAACGAGTGGTATTTTGAAGCCAGACACCACCGCGCGGCACGTTTCAGCCCGTTTGTATAGTAAGGAAGTCGTTCCAATCTTTTTAATCAAGATCATTCCCAGCATCTGGAATTGGGCTACTTGAACAGCCGAAAGCCCCATGTGGCTACAACTATCGTTCCTCTGTCATTAGTTTAGTATACATATTTGAAGTGTAAGTTAAGTTTGATATTGTCAAGTTATTGTGCGCTGAGAAGCTCGACTTATATTTCCAAGCTTTTACAATAAGGAACGACGCAGCCAATGCTGAGTGGGACGGCTCCGAGATTCCGCGCCAATAAGCAACTCTCCATCCAGAGCATCAATGTGCTTATATCAAGTAGTATATGTTTATTATAAACTACCAGAAATCATGCTTGCCATTTCTACTGTATCAAAGGAATGTGTTCCTCCGACGCCGTCATTGTTGCCCTCTACAAACCAAGGAAATCTATTCACCACCAAAACGCCAATGCCGAAAACCCGATGCTTTGTTTTCATGTGTCCCTTAAAAGTGTAGGATTAGACGGGACCGAATCTCTTTTCCAAACATTATTTTGCCCACGCCCCAAAAAGAAAATTGTCCCTCATTACAAGGATTAAATCATTACCAAACCCACCACCACACTCAACAAGAAAACCGACCCGCCGCTCACGCGCACAGCATACCCGCCCGAATGCGTCGAGCTCGTCGCGCTCGACGGCCGCTGTATATCCGTCGCCCATCCCGCACCCGGCAGCGACGACGTGGTGGCCGCCGCACCCGCCCCAGAACTCCTGGCAGACGTCCTCAAAGACGACACAGCCACCGTCGTCGTCGCCGTGCCATCCACGACCGCAACAACCGCCGACGTCCCCGCCGCGCTAACCACCAGCACTTCCTCGTCGCCGCCGCCGCCGCCGCCACCGCCCGAGACAGTAATCGTCGCGGCCGGCCCGCCCGCCGAAATCGTGCGCGACCCGCCGACGACCACGACGCCCGGCGCGCCGCTCTCTCCCTGCAGCAGCAGCGCGGTGACGGCGGTGCGCCCGGCGCCGGCGGTGAGCACGGCGCCGGTCGCGGGCAGTGCGATGGTCGAGCGGCCGTTGACGACGAGGCCGGCGGATCCGACGGACAGCGTCGTGCCGCCGCCGGGGAGCACGGTGGCGACGCCGGGCGCGAGGGTGCGGTCCGGACCGGCGGCGCCGGGGAGGATGACGGCGGTGCCGGAGGCGAGGATGACTTGCGTGCCGAGGGTGGCGAGGGGGCGGGGCGAGGCGTTTGCGGCTGCGGTTGCGGCTGCGCCGCTGCCGCTGCCGCTGTCGCCGGCGGCCAGGGCGATTGTCGAGGTGCCGTCGATGATGAGGGCGGAGGGGTTGGCGGAGAGGGGGACGCCGTTGAGGAGGGTGGTGGAGCCGGGGGAGAGGGTGGCGCCGCCCGGGAGGAGGAGGTTGGTGCCTTGGGCGGAAATGATGGCGTGGGATGGGCCGAGAGTGGCGATGGGTTGTTGTTGTTGTTGTGGTTGCGGGTCTGGGTCGTCGGCGGGAGAGGGCAGGGCGATGGTGGAGGAACCGCCGATGATGAGGGCCGAGGAGGCGACGGAGACGGTCACGCGGTTGATTACCGTGACGGCTCCGGGAGTTAGGGTTTTGTCGCCGCCAGGGAGGACGAAGTTGGTCCCGTCGGCGGCAACGACTTGGGTACCAAAAGTAGCTACAGGCTGTTGGGTCTGTTGCGAACCGGGGAGGGCGACGGTGGATGATCCGATTACGACGGCGCCGGTCCCCATGATGACTGGTGTGTTGCCGATTACGGTGATCTGGCCTGGAAGCATGGTCTCCCCGTTGATGATGATGTTGTGCGGATGAGAAGGATCAGCAGATATCGGCTGGGTGTCAACGGTTGCAATGGGGCCAGTACGATAACGGGGCTGAGCTATGGTGGTCATGGCCGGGACGGACGCAGCTACGCTCGCGGAAGGGAGAGCAGCAGATTCAGCTACGTGATTCGTCGTCTTCGCCGTAAGCGTGGGGGGCAGGATCTCGCCGACGGGAGTAAGAACGTACGGCGGATCAAAGACGTACTTCCTCCAGAACAGGTTGGTGCAGTTGGCGAACAAAGGATCGATGGCCGTGAAGTACGCCGGGTTAGTGGGAAGCGCAAGCCACGGGAGGTAGTCATCGTAAACAGTGTTGCAGCCATCACCGCCAGCAGCCGTTCCGCGCACGCCGAGCCAGTTGTCCCAACAGCTTTGCTGGGCCTTGTAGGCACTCAACGGGACCGGAGAATTCATGTCGTCCCAGTTCAGGGAGGTGGTGCGTTCAATGGGCAGCGTCTGTCCAAAGACTAGGGAAGACAATGCGGTCGACTCGATTGGAATAATGGCGTTTTCCCATGTCTTGTAGCACGGCAGGCCCCTCAACGCCGAGAACGATAGATAGACAGACGGAGAGCTGAATGTGTACCCATCTGAAACGATGGTCACGGGGGCGGTTGGAGTAGGAGCGGCCGTAATGGGTGGCTTGGTTTTGGCGCACAGCTCATCCGGGTCCTTGGAACGGGGCCAGTACATTAATTTCACCTCGCCGGCATCCAGTCTGCACTTGTCCTCCCCATACGGCATAATGCACTCGTCTGGTCCCCATTCACACAGTGGTGAGAGAGGAGGACTCACGGTTGCCGGGTGCGTAGTCGCATACCACGACCGGAACGAAGAAACAACCAGCTCACAGCCATGATAGTCGAAGGTGCAGGTGGGCGATGGTTCCGGGAACGGGGGCGGTATCGAGTTGACATAGTACTGCGTGACCACGGTCTTGACGGGAGCTGGGCCCGAGGCTCTGGGGACTCCATCGCAAAAGGTCGAGATGGGACCGGTGTAGTTTCCAAGCCAGATGGTGCTGTATCCGGGAACGGACGAGTACGAGTACGACGAGTGCGTGGCCCAGTACCAGTCGCTGGATCTGGAGTACCAGGCGCGCTTAGCAGACTCGCACGAGGCGACATCGCGAACGAGACTGGCGTCGGTGCCGGTCCAGGTGAAGGTGGAGGAGGCGGGCGGGCCAGGTGTCGTCAATGCGGAGTCGGATGATCCGGATAATAAGGGGTCAGACGATGTTTGGCCGCCGGAGGCATTGGTCCATCTCGCGCCCGTGACCAGGGCAGCCTCCAGCAGAGCCAGCCAGAGCCATTGACTGCGCCGTTGGCGATGCATAGATGGAGTGCTGCATTGGACCCGGGAGGAGGGCAGAGGTTGAGAAGCACGAAAGACGAGCGGCAGGTTTGGCTTTGAAGACGCGTCGACCTCGAAGACAGCGAGTCAGAACATGACGTGCGGCAACTCGTATTTTTGCTCCGCTTGGCCCGTCCGGGAATGGCTGGCACGTTGGCAGCGGCCCGATCAGCGCAGCCCCTGTCGCCGATCCGACGCCCCTCTCTTTGAATTGGAATGGCCGTCGTCGCCCAGCATCGAACTCTGGGCCCCACTGGGCTGATCCGTTGCGGTCTGGAAGCTCCTGGAACCCGGTAAACAACGGAGGATGAGGGGTTTAACATGTGGAATTCCGTGGCTGGTGCTTGAAGAATATACTACGAGCGGATAGGGGTATTCTCCGGCCGAACACGGGCTTCATTGCTGAGGCTCTGACCCTGCGGAAGCACAGCGAAGTCCTTCGAGGTTAGTCGGTGAATTTCAAGAAACTGCATGCGATCAAATTGCTCGAGTAGGCTGCATGGCGTCAGCGAAGGATGGCGTGGCTTGCAGATGATGCGCCACTGTTTCGTGCTAGTGGCGCCTCCGCCTCCCCCGCTCGTGCAACACCCGACACTTCGAGATGCAACGCCACAATCCCACCGCATTCCGGTGGCATGACCATGCTCCCCCGCATTGCATCTCGGAAGGTACCGCGACATGTAGCATGCCCGGAGCGGAAAGCAGAACAACTCCAGAACCTTCAATCATAGAGAGCCGTGTTCGGCTTGTTTGATGGCTTCGTGATCCATGTGTTTACCGTCTATCGAAAGAGCTTTGCAGCAACGGAGCGGCTGCTTCCGGATCTACTCCAACCAAGATAGTTTTCCCTTGACTAAGAAACATAAACATCCAGGAGAGTTAGCTCAGCTGTCACTGCGCATCCTCTGCCAATCTTCATTTCAGAAAAAAAAAAAAACTGCCCTTTGACGCTGCCGCTACACATCCCGCGACCCACCTTATCAAAGCCCTGATTGGCTACTTCACTCTTTCTGGCTTCACCAAAAAACGCGCTACTGGTGCGTTCCATGACTTCAGCCCTAAGAGTAAGGCTAGTTGGCGGGTATCCTCGGTCCAAACGAATTTTCACAACCCGTGCCGTCTATTCTCCATAGCCACTGGTAAGTTCGCTCATTGCATCAGTTACACTCTGGACGACTCGTGAGCACAGATTATCATCACTGTGATTGAAAAATGAAGGAGCAGACTAAAGTCAATGAGTATTGGGGGTGAAAGTCAATGAAGTATGTTCCGTGATCGAAATAGCCCGTAGGGTTGCGGTCAGAAAGTTTGTTCGAGCATGTCCGCGGACCCCGGAACCTTTGTCCTATTTCAGTACCCCATCTGTGCAGCCTGCACGACATCGGCCAAGTTGGATCATCGGAAAAGCAATGGGCCGCGCGCGCCGTTGACGACACGTTTAACATACAGCTTGCTTCGTTGAACGAAACAGACTATCAGTATGAATGAATTTCCAGTCATGCGACGTGTTCTCGATGCAGCCACACTTGCAGACGAGATATGTTGAGAAATTGGCTTAGGCACCACTATTATTTTGCAGGCAGCTTTTTTGACTACGGCCGCTATTCATCCCTTATCTTCGATCTACAGCTTCAAGGCGGCTGATCACGCCTTAGGACGTTATTGTACGTGGTCGCCACCAAGACCTGGATCTGCGCGGTGTCCGGAAAATCAACACAGATCCTGCCTTTGCGTTTAGTGCGGATGATTCATGGTCTTTCTGTCAATGGCAAAGATCCTGAGAATAAATGTCACATTTCCCCTCAATACTCTAAAAGCTGGCTGAACGGAGGTGGTGCAAAGCTCAGTAATACACAGCTTTCCTTCCTAGAGGACGCAATCCCACTTAGACGTGCTAAACAACTGCTTCTCCAGGGCCCGGCCTATTTCCATTAAGAAAGAGGAACCTGCTGAATATTGGCACGAACGGACTTGCAGCTTGCCTGTCCCAGACCTGGCCTAAGTACACAATGAGTAATCGATCTCAAGGACCTAGAAATTCATATCCGCGACGACCAGATGTTTCAGAAACGCCAGAAACATTCATCAATAGCCTATCTATGCTGTCAGCACTCCACAGCTTCCAGGATTATGAAAGTTATGAAGTATGGCAGTCACGGACAAGTTAGTCCTGTGCAACAATATTACACTGCTTACAAGAGCTTCACGGCAACAGAACGCTTTCTCAATAAGTCTTAACTTAAGGCATGATGTGTTTCATTATTCGTGCTTGCCACTATTGAACATGGTATAGCTAATTCTAAGGTTTGTGACGATTGGGAGTGGTACACTTAGTGAAGTTTAGCTGGCAAGTATTATGAACTACCAACCCTATGTTAATATGTTTAATGCCCTCAAACCATAAGCATCACGCAGAATCTTCCACTATAAACTTTTGCCACACTATACGTCGAAAATGAGCCTTTAGAAATAACCCGCAATCAAAGTACAAAGACTTCCAACCCGGTCAGCTCAGTCCTGATCACAGAAAGAATTCATGGAGTGAAATTTGAGCGGCATACCTCTAAACGATGCAGCACTTCGCTTCGGCAGACTGGGTTGGGCAGTTCGGATTACCGCGGTCGCGAGTGGAGCAGTACTTGAGGTAGGTGAAAGTGTAGGGCGAAGGGCAAATGCCCGCCGCATAGCCGGGCTGGACGTCAATACAGGCATTTGGGTTGACATCCTCCGGGACCGGAGCCGCCAAAGACGCTACGGCAAGGAAAAGAGTGGAAACGATAGCGGAGGTCTTCATGTTTGCAGCGAAGGACTGTGTTTGGAGGACACGAGAGAACGAGGTGCGACCGAAAGTCAGGGACAAAGTATCATGATCAGCTCAGCTCTTTATAAGACATCGCAAATTAGTGCATTTACAGGAGAGTCACGCTGCAGCGCTTGGTGAGAACGCTCGTGCCACCGAATCGTGTGATGGTCGGCCTTATGCTGGTGATAGTTATTGCAATCGATTTCGCAATGGCAAATCATTACATCCACCTCCTCATTAATAAAATATCACAAATACTAGGAACATGAAATAGCTAATGTTATAGGCATGAGCAGAACATTGCACGCTTTTGAGCTTGTTCAAAGAGCTCTATTTTCTATTGCGCGTCCATACGAGTCATACTCTAGCGCCAGAATTCGACCTCTCGTATTACTTCGTTGATGATTGCCGTGCGACTTAAAAAGTGGAAACGAATATGACTCGCTCAGTATCCCGACTCCGATTATGTAACCCTCGAGCGTTAGAAGGTCGCATTTAATGGACATTACCAAGGACACGCACAAGGTTTTCATTCGGACATTTACAACTTATAACGTAGGAGCTGGTCAGTGTTAAGAAGAACGAACTGTTAGGTTACGACAGTCATTCGGGACTGTGGCAATGCGCCGGTGTACAGTAAACGGATAGGGATAGAAAGGGATCTTTCTGACGTGTCATGGTGGTGGTGTAGGACTCGGCCCGGGGAATCTATTGGTGTTGCCTCCGACACCCCCCAAAAAACAAATCCCCCGCTACGGGGTGAGAAAATTGGCGAAGATCCTGTAGCTGATTAAGAGTACACGGATGGTGACATTCTTGGGAAGAACGAAGGTGATTTTGGAGCAGGTCAGTATGGTGTGGTTAGATGTCAACATGAGGGAATCACAACAAGGAGGGAGGTTCATTACTAGCGCTGCCAAGGGAGGGGGCGGAGCTCCTTTCCACATGTACTGGAGCCTCCTTAACCTCCTACATGCCTTGCAACATACTCGCAAGCCATAGCGAGTAGAGCCGTCTTCTCACGAAGGATGCCGCGGCAATATAACGGAGTAGGAGTTACGGGCTGTTATGGCAGGTGCGCTTAGCGCGCGGCGCTAGCGCCGCTGGGTAGTTTAGCTCCTCCGCTCTCTCTCAGAGAAGAGACAGACACAACGAATGAGAGTTACTTACGAGGTTTACTACAACACGGGCCCCTTCTATACACCAGATCCTGCATACCGTAGCTTGGAGGTAAGTATGGCTGAAGAGGCTATGGCATGGTGGAAAGCTTGTGCGCACTGCGTCCTAGGGAACGATGCGGTGTTAATTAGTCTGGTAAATGTCTTTGACTGGGGTTGTGCGAAGATGGGAGGGTGAGGAATCAAGGTGGCGAGGTAAGATGGAAGCGTAATGGAAGCGAGTACCTTATAATTTTAGTCTACTGCTAATGGATCACAGAGCGGAAATTATTAAACTAGGTAGTTAATAGAGTGCTGTATTAAGCAGTAATAATAAGTAGAATAAATAAATTAGCATACTAGTAAAAAATACCGAATAAGGGTAATTATATATATTTAGTATACGCTAATAAGTAAGCGAAATTAGTAGCGAAATTAAGTATAAAAGAAATATACTATAGTAATAAAACAACGACTATAATACTAGTATTTAATATACCCCCTTTATAAGATATATAGAATCTTATAAAAAGACTATAGAGAGCTTATTAAAAGTCTATAGAAGTATTACTTTTACTATATTAGTTTAATAATAAGCGAAATTAATCTTATAACTTACTAAGTACGTATTAATAAATAAAATTAATAATTTTATAATTTTCTAGGTAGTTAGAAGTATAAAGAACGGAAAAATAAAGAGTATAATAGTAGAAAAGTAGTTATATAATATAAGACCCGTATAGAATACTAGTAAATAAGATACTAATAACTCTTATAGAGAAAAGAAAGTTAGTAGTAGAGTAAGAATAGCGAGTATATAAAGGGTGTTTTCTACTAGACGATTAGTAAAAACGTAATATTTAAATATAATAGTAGACGTAACGTTAGAATAAATAATTTACTATATCGTATAGAATTAACTAGAAAACCTATAGTATTAAATAGGTTTACTAGTAGATAACTATTAATTACTTTATATTTAATATATCGTATAAATTTAGTAACTATATAAAAGTAAAGTATTATTATCTTATAAGTACTTTTATTATACTATTAGCTACTATTTTAGCTATTAGCGTTTATTTTAGCTTAATTATCTATATCTATACTTTCTAGTAAAGCTAGTATTAGTATATATTAATATATTATAGGCTAGTATTAAATTTTAATTCTAATTCGTTTATAAGCTTTAGTATTTATCTATTATTATATTATATTTTAATTTTATATTCTAGATTAAAGCTTATACTTTTAAAGAATCTCTTCTACTAAATAGTATAGTAAGCGGTCTCTAATAATATAAGAAGTTTAGCTTTAATAATAAAAGTTAAGACTATATATTACTTTCTAGTACTCTAGTCTACTAGTATATTAAAAAGAGTAAATATAAATTTTTAGTAGCTTTTTCTTATATCTATATTAGTAGCGAATAAGATATTACTACTAGCTATAAAGATACTTTTATCTATATTAGAGCCGTCTATAAAGAGTACTCTCCTTTATATATTTTCTAAGTATATAAGTACTTACTATTACGAACTCTACGGGCTTTATAGCTATAAGAGCCGCGAGCCCGTACGGGAAAATAAGCCGTAGGGTCTTAAAGATCCTACGCCTAGTAGAGTCGCGCTCCTTAGTCCCGTACGAGAAGACTAGAGATACGGAATAGCGGCGCGTATAAAAATATCGGTAGGTAATAATAACTACCCGTACGAAAAGAACGCCTACGGGCGTAACGACTAGAAAGAAGATACGGGCTAATATAGAGCCCGTAGAGGACGAAGAGCCGTACGGGCGAAAAGTAGAAAAGCCGATAAGAATAAATACTACGAGATAAGAGTATAGCGGTAATATTATATAGGACTATATAAGGCTACTAGCCAGTACTATAAAATAGTACGGCGTCGTACTTTTTTAATCCGACAGTTATAAGCCCGGATTTCGCGATATAGCTTCTATTTGCAATATTTAGTGTTCTAAATATTAAAACTAGGACATACTAATATATACTAGGGTACTAATATCTATTTAGTCTACTTTAGATTCTACGTTCGAACCGCGCACATGCGGTGTATTAGCCAGAAAAAATCATCATCTAATCGTTAAGAGTAAGAAAAAAGCGCACCTATTCTACTAATACCGCTCTTCTTATCGCGCCACCGGTAAGAGGGTATATAGGACTATATAAGGCCACTAGCCAGCACTATAAAATAGTGCGGCGTCGTACTTTTTCAGTCCGATATATTATCCGCTAATATTAATAGAAGTCGAATTCTAGAAAAGTAGGCTTTAGCGCCTAAGTTATATAAAATCTATAGAATCTATATAGGATTAGAACTAATTTAAACCTTTAATCTAAGGCTCTAATCTAGTACTATAATCCCTAGATTATTATAGCTTTCTATAGTATATAGATATACTCGTTAGATAGTATTTTAACCCTTATAGTTAAATTTAAAGTTCTAATTTAATACTATATTAACTTAGAGGTAATAAAGCCTACTAAACTTCTATATTATATAACTTCTTATTCTATTATTACTTTTCTTTCCTCGTCTTTAGAGTAAACCCTTCGATAAACCTAAATCTACTAGATAACTCTAAAGCCTAGTAGTAGAGGCCCCGTTATTATACTTTAACTACTATTCTTATAGAAAAGAAAACGATTTAATTAGAAAATGTAAAAGTATTTCTTATTTTTACTAATACTAATAAATTATTATTATAATGACGTACTAAATAATGAGCACGTGATAAAAAAAGGTAAAATATCTTTAGCTTATAATAACCGCTATAATAAAATACGATAGTAGAAAGCTAATATTCTAATATATTGACTAATAAGAAGCTACTTAATATAATTCTAGAACTTTAGAACGAGAACGCTATTCTATATATCTAGCTTATTTAGATACTAGCTCTACTACTGGCTACTAAGGTTAAGGTCTTAAAACTAAACCTATACTATAAAGACTAAAAAAAGATCTAAGCCTTTATTACGTAGCTAAATAACTATATATTCTTTATATACGATAACTTCGCCGGCTTCGCCGAATAAGTTCTATACGCTAGTACCTACCTTAGAAAATTAATAGAATAGTAGTTGTTACGGCACAGTCGCCCAGAAAGGCGGATAACGAAACCCTACGACTACTCACCGCCCACGTGACCAACTCGGGGCCTAACTCGGCAGAATACCTACCGACACTGATGCACCAGACCACCGCACACTCGCTCAGCAAAGCTCGGACCACCGATCAGTACTGATCAGTGGGTTAACATTACAGATCACTACTGATCGTACCGATCACTCCATGTATATAGACCACACTCATTTATCGTAGTTAGGACCCTCGTGGTCAACTTGTCAATTGATTCCTACCCTACTATTGTACGAACCTCCCCTGCCTACCACTGTATTGGCCCCTAGAAAGCCCAAGCTGCCTGACGACGCGCCTCGACTCCCCCAGAAAGAGTCCCGGCGTAACACTTTGACCACCTTTCTTAGGCACCGGAGGTAACCCCACCCTGAAAACTACTAACCATGACATCCTGGACCGAAATCAGGAACAACCTTCCGACGGAGGAGGAACAGCTTCAGTCAATCCGTCCCTTGATCCCTGGAAACCCAGCTCTTAACATGAGGCTGCTCATTTCGGAAGCATTCTCGGGCATAGCCTCCTTGAGTCGAGCAATCAACGGACCCAGAGTACCAGAGAACGCCAGTGAGGACTGCGGCCAAGTCCTTCTGGAGTACTTCATTCGAGGACAAGCCTTTACTGTCAACCGTACTATGCGGCCCTCCACCCCAGCCACCCCCGCGACATCAGAATCGACCCCCCACAACACCAAACTAAAGATCAAGACCCCGACACCTACGATGGGGATCGGCGTAAGCTCAACGACTTCCTGGCCCAACTAGAGAATTACTTCGAATTCTACAAAGCATCATTCAAGGACGATGAGGAAAGGGTCCGCTTTGCAGGAACCTACCTCCGAGGTAACGCAGCACGGTGGTTCGAACCCTATCGAAAGGATTTCCGCTCGGCCATCCCACGTACGGAAACCAGTAGCCTGTTCGCCAACTACAATCGCTTCGCCGACGCAATCAGACAAGCCTTTGGTAGCAAGAACGAGGAGCAGGAGGCCGCCCTTCGAATTCAGGACCTCCGACAAACCCGATCAGTCTCGGAATATGTCACGGAATTCCGCATGCTCGCCTCCTACCTCAACGACCAATCCTCAAATACATCTTCTACAAGGGCCTAAAGCACAATGTGAAGGCCGAATTCGCCCGCACCGGATTACCCAAGGACCTTAGCGAGACCATCGACACGGCCATCCGAGTCGACCAACAACTGTTCAATTTCAGACAAGAGACAGGCCAAACCCGATACTCGGCCAACACCGCGCAACCTCGAAACAACCTACCCCCGGGGGACCCCATGGACTTAGATGCCAACCAACGACGAAACCTCGGCTGGCGCCGGAGGAAGAACAGCGACGGCGTGAAAGGGTCTTTGCTTCCACTGTGGAAAGCACGGACATATCAGCAGAAACTGCCCAGACAAACGAACCAGCAACCAGCGAACCAACGACAAGAAAACCACCTCGGCTACTGAAGGACGACCGGAGACCCCCAACCATGACACCATCCACTGGTCCACTTGTAGCATCGAAGCCCGCCCCATTCACCAGGAAGCTAAGAACATCAGCGGTACCACCAAAACTAGAAACGCCTACTGAACTGGGGCTACAGCAGGCGAGGCCCCTGCCCCACAGGACCATAGCAGCATCGACCGGAAAACCACAGGACACCCACCAGAAAGCAAAGGAGACTCCGCAGAATACGGGAACCACTGGGTTGTCGTGACAAAATCAATGGACGCCGAGCGCTCACCCTCATCGACTCCGCATCACAAGGGAACTACGTCTCAAACCGATTTGGAAAAAGCCAACCTAAAACCCAGAGAAAAGGACCAACCATATCAGCTGAGAACTGTTGATGGATCCCCAGCTCCTTTGGAGATGGAAAGGTAATCATCGAAACCCCGAAACTGACCCTCGAATACAAAAACCACAGGGAACGTATCTGTCAGACGTTACCAAGATCCCCAAGTATGATGTCATTCTCGGCATCCCTTGGCAGAAGAAATGGAAAATACAATACGATTGGGACAATGGAGGAATTACCCTCAAGTCCAGAGAACGAAACCAAGAACCAGAATGGAAACCACGCACCATAGCCGAACCGATTACCCACAAGCCTCCACTTCGAAAGCTGCGCTGGAAAGGACCCGAAAGAAGGGGCAAGCAATTGGAATGATGTGGTATCGCCCCACCACTACAAACAAAGAAAGAACCCGACAGATTAGTGCCACCAGACGAGAAAACCAGACTACCCGACACCCGTGGGAGGAGATGACCCCACCAGGATACACGAACAGTACCTTGATGGCGTTCCTAAGGAATACCACCGGTTCAAGGAAATTTTCAGAGAAAAGATCGAAGACGCACTACCGGAACACAGACCATGGGACCACGAGATCAACTTGAAACCAGGCACTGAACCCCGATTTGGACCCCTATATCCAATGTCGGAAAAGGAGTTACAAGCAATGAGGGAACACTTGGACTTACTACTGAAGAAGGGATACATCCGACCCTCTCAATCCTCAGCAGGATTCCCCGTCCTCTTCGTACCAAAGCCCGAGGCAAGTTACGCCTCTGTGTGGATTACCGATCCCTGAACGACATTACCATCAAAGACCGCTACCCTCTACCCCGCATCGATGAACTAAGGGATCGCCTCCGGGGCACGATTCTTCTTCAAGTTAGACCTGCGGGATGGGTACCACCTTATCCGAATCAAGGAAGGACATGAATGGAAAACCGCATTCAGAACTCGATACGGTTTGTACGAGTACTTGGTAATGCCTTTCGACTTACCAACGCCCCTGCCACATTCCAAGCCCTTGTCAACCACGTCCTACGAGAATATCTGGACCGATTCTGCACAGCCTACCTCGACGACATCCTGATCTACTCAGAAACCCTTGAAGAACACAAGGAACATGTATCCAAAGTCCTCCAGAAACTACTCGAATACAACCTCTCCGTCAAACCAGAAAATGTACCTTCCATGCCCAAAGGGTAGAATTCCTAGGCTTTATCATCGAACCAGGAAAAATAGTCATGGACCCAAAAAGGTGGAAGACATCCTGAAGTGGCCAGAACCAAGGAACGTCAAAGAAGTACAAGCTTTTTAGGGTTTGCCAACTTCTACCGACGATTCATCAAACGATACTCGCATGTAGCCGAACCCCTAATCCGACTCACCCGAAAAATACCCCTTTCACCTGGGAAGCACCCCAACAAGAGGCGTTTGATCAACTCAAAGGGCCTTCGTAGAAGCGCCGGTACTCCTCATGTTCGATCCTGACAAGCCACTCTACCTCGAAACTGACGCATCCGACTATGCCATTGGCGCTACCTCAGCCAGCCAGACGACGAGGGAAGATTACACCCTATCGCGTATTACTCTCGCAAAATGTCACCCGCCGAGCTCAATTACGAGATACACGACAAAGAACTGCTTGCGATCGTCACAGCGTTCAAGGAATGGCGACACTACCTTGAGGGAGCTAACTACGAAATCACGGTATACTCGGATCACAAGAACCTGGGATACTTCACAACCACCAAGGTGTTAAACAGAAGACAAGTACGATGGGCAGAACAACTCGCCCCTTCTACTTCAAGATCCACTACCGCAAGGAAGTGAAAACGGCAAGGCCGACGCACTTAGCCGCAGAGCCGACCACGTGGAAGGAAAGCCAGAACTATCACCAGCAGTACTACGACAAAATGACGACGGCACGTTAGGCCCCAACCGCCCCCGAATCATTGAAGAATCCGACGCACCCTGGGAAGAACGAATACTGGCACCCATCATAAGGCTAGGGAGCCCCATCGACGACGACGAACCTCCACGAAACCCAACACCAGAGCAGGAGCCGGAGGACGAAGAGGAACCGCAGGACGAGGAACCCATACCAACACTTGAAGAAACCACGGAAGAGGCAGTAAACGAGGAAGAAGATGACACCGCCACTTGGGAACAAATCATCCAAGGAAAATATAACAATGATCCGCTATCCCAAGAACTGCTTCAACGAATAGGCACCCCCGAACATGACGACCCCGACCTAGTCCAAGACCATAGAGGCAACATACTATTCCGCGGAAAAATCTACGTACCCACACCTCTGCGCAAACGGCTGACAAAGGAATACCACGAGTCCGCAGTTCACGGACACCCAGGAATGACAAGAACCTTGAACGGCTTGCAAGACACTTCTACTTTCCCCGAATGAGGAAAGTAGTAGAGAAAGTCATCCAGGAATGTGACGAATGCGCAAAAAACAAGGTGGCACGACATGCACCATACGGACAACTACAGCTCATCACAACACCAACCAAACCCTGGGAATCGGTCACAATGGATTTTATCACCGACCTGCCAAATTCAGTAGACCCTGTGACTAAAGCACGACACAACGCCATCCTGGTCATTGTCGACCGCCTGACAAAATGGGCATACTTCATCCCTTGTAACAAAAAAATCGGAGCAGAAGGCTGCGCCTACCTCTTCCTCAGATATGTCTTCGCCCACCACGGGATGCCCAAGGAACTAATCACGGACCGAGACCCACGATTCAGAGCTAAGTTCTGGCAAACCTTGGTCCACAAGTTAGAACTAAACACAAGATGTCAACAACGGCACACCCGCAAACCGATGGACAAACGGAACGAACCAACCAAACGCTAGAACAGTACCTAAGATTCTACCTGAATTACAGGCAAAACAACTGGGTCGAACTCCTACCATTAGCCCAATACGCGTACAACAGCACATCAACGGAAGCCACACAAACCACGCCCTTCTACGCCAACTACGGATTCGACCCTACTGCCTTCGGAGAACCCCAGATCTGCGAAGTACTCGCCCAAAAGCTATGCTCAGAGCAGACCAGCTACGTGAACTACACCAGGAACTGGCCCGAGACATCAAATTCACCGCATACCGAATGGCCATGTACCATGACAGACGGCGCCAGGCGTCGCCGCCCCTGAAGGAGGGGGATAAAGTCTGGCTCCTCAGAAAAAACATCAAAACAACACGATCGAACGACAAATTGGACCACAAGAAAATCGGACCCTACCAAATTGAGAAAAACTTTCACCTGTTTCCTTTAAACTCAGATTGCCAGAACAAGTGGGTATACACCCAGTTTTCCACATCTCTTTACTTGAACCCGCACACAGCAACGCCGAACCTGACCCAGAACTTGAAATACACCCCGATGACGCCGACAAAGAATGGGACGTAGAGAAAATCTTGGATGGAGACTGGATCGACGGTCAATTTAAGTACCTCATCAAATGGGAAGGAGCGGATTCCGCCGGGAACCCGTGGGAACCTCATGGGAACCAATCTCTTACCTTAACTGCGAGGAACTCATCCATGAATACCACCGACGAAACCCTGACCGCCCAAACCCAGAGCATCCTCCCACGACGCAAACCCCGGAGGAGGCGTCAAGGACACCTGAAACTGGTCCACCGGTGCCTCTCGAGGAACCAGCCCGTCGGAACCCGCCACGTCACCACCGCCTGAACCAGATAACAAGGACCCTGAGCCGCCCGCGCCTCCTGCCCTCCTCAGCCTCAATGGCCGCCAACTCCCGCTCAAACAACTCCTGACCGGGAATCCAGGAAGGAAAGTGTCCGCAACAGGCGGATCACCTTGACCGAGAAGTGGCGGTACGACGAACCAAACGTTGAGCCTCCTCTTGCAACCGCTGAATCTCGGCCTCATCCCTTTCGATCTCGCGCTGGGTCTGCTCAATCTGAGCCCGCACCCGGTCCCGTTGTTGATCCACACGACGAAACTCAATAGGGAAGCCATGTCAGAAGGAAAGGAACAAAGGTGGCCTCGCTTGGCACACTCGTAACACCTCTTGGAATCCGGCGACACAAGACAACGAAGACGAGGTCTCTCCACACAAAGGAACAACGTCTGGGAGCGTCAGTACCGTTACGAAGGATACGGGCGAGAAGCGCGTCGACGAGCGGAACTGGACATGACGGCAGAGAAATAATCTCAAGGGAACTAAGGAGGAGCTCAACTACTTTATACTCGACCTTCGGGCCGAAGGTTGCCTAGAGGGGGATAGTGTTACGGCACAGTCGCCCAGAAAGGCGGATAACGAAACCCTACGACTACTCACCGCCCACGTGACCAACTTCGGGGCCTAACTCGGCAGAATACCTACCGACACTGATGCACCAGACCACCGCACACTCGCTCAGCAAAGCTCGGACCACCGATCAGTACTGATCAGTGGGTTAACATTACAGATCACTACTGATCGTACCGATCACTCCATGTATATAGACCACACTCATTTATCGTAGTTAGGACCCTCGTGGTCAACTTGTCAATTGATTCCTACCCTACTATTGTACGAACCTCCCCTGCCTACCACTGTATTGGCCCCTAGAAAGCCCAAGCTGCCTGACGACGCGCCTCGACTCCCCCAGAAAGAGTCCCGGCGTAACAGTAGTTCTAATCTTTTAAGCGCGAATACTAGAAGAAACCTATATATCTATAGTTTAAGATAACCTTAATAATTTTTAGCGACTACTAAAACTTTATAAAGTAGCTTAAGATAGTCTTTAGTAGCGTTAACGAGAACCGTCTAGCTATAAAAATTCTTATAAGTCTAAAGTAGAAAGAAACAGTCTAAGACTATATAGCTAAATTCTAAGACGTAGTATATCTTATAGACGGATACTCTAATTTTACGCTATATATCTTTTACTATTAAGAATTAAAGAACGAGATTAAAGAAGCTATAATATACTATAAAGAACTAAAAATTCTTAACGATATAATTAAACTAGCTCTACTTATAGATAAGCGTCGTATAAAGAGATAGTTCGATAAGAAAAAGTATAACGCTAATATCTCTAGATAAGCTAGACTTCGCTATATCTAGAAAGAAGGCAATATTATAGAAATAGATAATATAGTCTAGTAAGATAAAAATAAGAATAAGAAGAACGATAATAATAAGAGTAAAAAAAGAGAATAGAGTAAAAAAGAAAAAGAACTCTATAAGAAAGAACTATATATCCGATATAGAGATAAATAGAGCGTAGAATATAAATACTTAAAGAAAGAGTCGCGGAAAGTAGTAATAGCTATCTAAGAATAGAAGATACTACGAGAAATCGCTATTATAAAGATAGTAGACTATATAGCTCT